>JAOWBP010071078.1:17289-31073 GCA_028571105.1 Tragopan temminckii
GTCTTTCTGGACCTACCTTAGCAATAATGTCACAAAACTAGAGTGTCACAAACAAGGAAATTTGCCAAGGTGGAAGACGACCATATTGCCACTGTCCTCAAAGCATTCCTTTCTGCTATTTTCTGATTTCTGAGACCTTCCACTTCTACTATGAGTGATGTGACACAGCTGTTGTCAGAAAAACCATTTTCTTCTGTTAAAAATGTGAAATATATAGAAGAGGACAGGATGGTCTATCTAAGTTTTGTACTGTGCCCCTGACAGAAGCAACAGCCACTGTCATACACAGATCTTGTTATACATGGATGAGTACTAAGATAATGCCTGGCTGAAGTATTCAGAAATTTGACAGAAACTGATTTACCCATGCTTCAGTGACAGCAAGGGAAAAAGGTTCTAAGGATTAGAATTTTATTATACACACAGTTTGAACATTTAAAATTAATGAAGAAAGAAAAATTCATTGCTGAACCCCTGGAAAATAAAAGCAAAAATGAATCAGACCATTTGCAGCAGTCTTCTTGACTTCAGTTTTTCATGTGAATGTTAAAAATGAACAATTCGTTGAAGATATCATTTTTTCTTCCAACTTTGGAGATTGCATTTACAATCTTTAGTTAGTTATAAAGTGAGATAAAAAATGTACCCCCCAAAGGCTAATATCAGTTATACACATTTGCTTATCACACCTTTAAATTGTTTAAAATTTGAACTTTGGGTATTGAGTCCATATCAGCAAAAGAAGTGGGATTACACTTAACTGTATCACAGCAAGGCCATGTGTATTATAAGAGAGCAGTAAGTGTTCAGTTTTGGTCTGTGTGAAGGACAAGAGGACTTCTTATATCAGTGAGAGCAAAGCAAGCACAGTTCCAGGGAAGCAATGCTTCTCTGTTTAGCACTTGTGAGACCGCACCTGGTGTAACATCCAGTTTCAGCCTCCTTAGTAAGAGAAATGCTGATGTTTCAGAGGAAGTCCAGCATGGGGCCACCATGCTGGTCAGGGGCTGGGGTAGGTAGTGTAAGAGGAGAGGATGAGAGACTGGGGGCTTGAGGGCAAGGGGATGATTCTTCTGCTGTCTGAAACTTTGTAATAGGAGAATAGAGAGCCCAGTTCATCTTGGGGGTGGCCAAGGGGACGATGAGAAGTAACAAACAAATGTAAATAAGAGAAATTACAATCTGATACAAGTTGTTTTGTTCTTTTTTAAACTGAGTGGTCAAACTCTGTGACGGAGTGCTAAAGAAATTGTAGGATTTTCATCCTTGAAAATACTTCAAACTTCACTAGAACAAGTTCCGAATACCCTGCTGTAACCGGACCTTCTTTGAGAAAGAGGTAGAGCTGGATAATCCCTAACGGTCCTTCCAAATTGCATGATTCTAAGAACTTCAATTCAGGACATCTCTAGTGAAAGCAGTAATATCCTTCGTGGATCAAGAAAGTGAAATCCACAAATAAATATTTTAATTTCTAATTGTTTCTGTATTCCTTTGCCAAGTACAGATTGCCTTCCTTACTCAGTAAAGAAATCTATGCAACGACTTAAGTAGCTTTCTATTCAAGCAGCAAAACTTCTTCCAGGCAGTTAAAACACAGAAATTCTCTACACAGTGTTATTTGCTAACAGCCACAACCACCTTTAAACGTGTCATCTTATTGTTCACCTTTATGCTAATACCTTAAGAACAGCTTCTTCAGTCCATTATTATTATTATGTCATGAAAGTACTTAAAACAAGCTCTTTGCTTTGTTTAATTTGGAACGCAGTATTTAAACTCAAAACAGGCTTTGTTTCACACTTCCATTAAAACCACATCAGGGAAATTCCTACTCCAGGCCTTAACAAGATTGGCTTTAATTAAGGAAATAATCATTTAATTTTTTTTCTTCTGCATATCGTCTAATGTTCAAGTTGCTATATTTGACATTGTTAAATATGAATAATTTAACAGCAAACAAAACTCTGGCTTCTAATTGACCATTACAAATCTGGACTGCTGTATATCTTAACACAAAATAATTAGAAATGTAAGAGCACAGATATTTGACACTACTGAATCAGCCCAGATTTTAATTCCACTTGCAAATATTGTCCTTTCAAAATAGAAAAAACTATTACAATAAAAATATTATTTCTTGACATAGAAGTGTAGAAGACATTAGCATAAATCAAACACCTAGATTAAATTACTTTGCTTGATTCAAGCACAGTGATTATTCCAACTTAACAGACACAGGGGTCTGATTTCCCCTCTTAATAACTTCATCTGCACCCCCCATGCAGTTTGACTCAGTATTACTCGAAGCATATACGCTTGAAAGCTAACAAATCTTACCAACATTTGCTGCAGTTCCCCAAACATGCTAGAGACTTATTTGCATATGCCATAATAGTAAACTAGAACAAAAGACTATGGGTTGACTACAAGTACATACATATAAAAATCAAAGAGAAGATGTTTTAAGACTGTGAAGCTGCAAGTAATTTATGTATCAGTGTTGTTTTTTTTTTTTTTTTGCCTGGTTACAACTTTATATACACTTTTATCTATATAAAACTAGTATTTTCCGCCAACTTCACATTAACAAAAACATTTCAGTCTGCCTGACAGAAACACACTTAATCAAAACTATAAGACTGTAAGTTCTACAAATACATTATTATTGAGGTTAAAAATTACCTAAAAGGTCTCCTATGGATATTCCAAAAAAATGGATTCAGCCAATTTCATTGAAAGACTGCAAACTACTACACAGGTACCTAGCTTACACTTGGAATTAAAGAGAAAAAACTAAAAAAATATTTACCAGACAATTTTTACATTAATAGATAAAAATTATGTCCCTGGAACCTCCCAAAATACTGTTTCGTATCCGATTTGTATTTATTCAATGCTTGTATGCTGACTATTACTATCTTGTATAAAACCAAGTTTTCAGATGCTAGCGTTGACAGTTACTATATAATACAAATGTATTATACTATAAAACAAGTAATTTAAGGAATTATTTCGAGATTATTGCTCATGCAATTGGAAGACAAAGCTGCCAGTGATTTTTAAAAAGAAAGCATTTGTACTTTCAAAAAGCTTAATTATAATCAAAATAATTTCAACATACAAGCTCATATCAATAGTAATTCAAATTTCCCAAATATATCTAATGGTCACACTGTACAAAAAGCCACCAGGCCTGAAAATAATCCTAAATTTAAATGCCATAACTGTAGCATAAGAAGTGGGATTGTATACATCAGCATTCAGTGCTAGAACTGCTCAGCATCATCTTTCATATTCCCATTCTAATAATGTGAACCAGTTAATGCTTTTGCTAGAAGCATCTAGATGAAATTAATTTCTTGCATGTATTATTAAAAAAGTTGAAACATGGAAACAGATTTTCAGAGAACAGCACAAAAGCTTTGTCTAGTTGCGAGCACTACAATGGATGTAGGTTGCCCTGAAATAATGCCTCCTATTTATTTCCATGAAAATTACAACAGATACAAAGAACACAATAAAAGTAGTGGATAGAGCAAGTTATCAGCTACAAAACACTGCTTTTCAACACAGTCACCACCATTAGCTATGCATTTTTTTGCCAGTGATGAACAGGAGCTTGCATGCTGCTCTCATAAAAGTGCACCAGCAGAAGCAACACACTGTCACCATCACTACTGCTGAAATGCACCACCCACAGCCTCACTGTGCTGACATCCACTGTTTGGTCTCCAGAAATGTTGATGAATGTCAATGAGTGCCATTTTTTCCACATGGAGGAATTCAGTGACACCTCTTTGTTACATATTCACTTCCACATCAGACACCATTTTGTCAGTCTGCCCCTCTACTGCCATCTGTCACACGGTAACAACAGTAATGGAATACTGGTGGGAAGGTTCAATCCACCAACATCCATTTCTGATGTAGCAGGCCAATGCAGTAACACAGGAGGCATTACTTTCAAAGTAGCCCTCATACTTTTTTTTTCCTTCTCATTGGACCAAAAGTATTGACCACATGGAGTCCTTTTTAGTATAAATGGAAAAAAAAAAATAATTCCCCCAAAATTCCACACAAATTCTAACCACTGATATTACCAGTACTTTTAACAATAACTCATAATTAATAATTATTTTTATTTAAATATTCGTAATTAGCAATTATGAATATTCTTATTACTTTTTTTTTTAAATTAGGAGGGACAACAGAAAGAAGTTTTATATAAGTCTCATTGTAGACAGCCACAAATTCAAAATATAACTCTGAGGTGCATGCATTTAATTTACAATGATTTTATCGCCAGAGAAGCAACTCACACAAGATAACACTGCATTTAGATTCAGCAGTGATGGGTCCTGAGACACTGGGAGAAAGTGTTAGCCAATGTAGTGTACCAGAACAGGATTCTAGAAAGCTCAGCATCTGATAGAGTGTGTGAAATTGAGATGTGTTCTAGGGGAGGGAGGGAGGAAAAATGAGTCAAAATCATGTTCTACACACGAACAAAGACCTCCAATAATAGTAATGAAAAGCCTGCCTGTGCTTGGGGAAAGTGAAACAGCTCCCTCTTCTGTAGCATTTTATACCACAAGCTGTATATTAGGATTAAGATGCTCCGATCCTACCAAGCCAACGCCAATAGACTTACAGAAATACAGACTCAATGCATTCAAGCGTTTCCTATAAAAGTTAAGAAAAAGTGCAAGTGAGCAGCAGTCGAGCTTTGTACCAAACGTTTTACCCGATAACTGCCTGTAAACTGGTCCTGCAGGGTGTGCTGCTCAACAGCCTTTCTACTGGAGTCTATATACTTGTTTGAATTCTGTCCGCAGTCCAAAAAAAGTTAACTGCAGCCTACTAAGCAGCAGCATGTGTGTTTACTTAAGCTTCCTGTAAAAACATTCATATCATTCCAAGAGTGACTAAATGTTTTCCATCCTCATAGTTAGCATTCCAGGCTTCCCCGCCCCTCCAGTCCATTACATGAAAAATATCAGTCCCGAGTCCTGAGCGAGAGAATTTCCTTCCTGGGCTTGAAATCCCTAATGACTTGCAGGATTTTTCCCCCCCAGTGCTTAGCTGCCTGTGTTAACTATCAATGTTTAACTATTACATAATGTAAAATGTATGCAAAGATTTATGATGCAAGCCTATTTTAGTATCACAAAGTAACGGAAAATATATTCATTAATATATTCATTAATACTTCCAAACACATGGCTCACTGTGGCAGAAAGACTGTTAATTTCAAATGTTATTTTTAAACGGAAAGTACTTAGATACAATGTTTTTTTTCCAAAAGCAACTATTGTAATCCAAGACATTTTATTGTTCCTTTGAAGAAGCCTCCTGTGAAGCAATGCTGCATGTGTGTGAGGGGGTCTTTTTTGCAGTGATGCAACCAAAATACTCACAAAATTTCTATTCTGAAGATGCTAACTTCTAAGCTTTTATCTGGTGCAATCAATCTTTCCAATTTTTAGGTACAGACTCCCTTCAAATAGACATTAATACCCATGAGGTTTGTTCTTTTTGGCAACCCGATGTGAAATGACACTGAGAAATAACCACATCTATAAAAGCAGAATCGATTAAACTTATTTATAAAGAAATGTCCAGTAAGGCCATTCAGTTATCATTGTGAGGTGGTGTTACCAACACACTAAATTAGTGTGTATCTGGGCCAAATGAAAGCCGTAGGCACTGAAAAGAATTAATTAGATCATCCATACAGTTCTTTAAACACAAGAAATCCTTAGCTGAATTGAGATACATATATGTATTCACTAGGATCCCCAGATTATGTATCCTTTCAATAGCCATCATCTAATGAACTTTATCACTGAAAACAAGGAAAAGATTATTTTATATCCGTCTAGCATTCCTGACTTTCTTAAATGCAAAGACTTTCATTGGCAGAATGTCTCAGGGCACTCTGGGCTGCGTGGTTAAACAATCTCTACTGTCTTGTCTTGCCTAAAAAAGCTGTACTAAATCATGATCTGGCAAAAGTAAGCTCAATTCTCTACAGCACTGCATTTGAATCTCTTAATTGACTTTGATGAAAAGACCCATCCAGACCTACAGTGCTGACACTGAACAATAACTTGCACTTCGTGCTCTAAGTAGATGTCTGGGTCCAAATCCTATGCCAGTGAACACTGTTCTCTACTACTGACTTCATCGTGAATGAATCAAATTTCTTTTCATGGGACTATGGTGCCTTTTTTTACTTAATGATGTGTTGGACACACTAAAGGAACTGAACTGAATTACTTCTCAGCTACAGTTTGGAGCCCTTTATTGATGAAAATGTTAATTTCTTTTTGCAAAGATAAAGTGTCAGCCATTATGACAGCGAAGTAATGCAGTCCTTATTCATGAAAGTCCTCTGAGGGGTCTTTGTCTAACACTTAATTTCTCATTCATAGCTTATGCTGGAACCCTTCCACCTGTACCTGAGAGCTCTCACACAGAATGACTCACTGGGTAACAGCCAACTACTGTACATCAACTGACTTGGCTGCAAGTTTTCCCTATCTGTAGCCTGAGCCTGTGGGAGAAACAAGGGAATGTAGGAAGCCTTCAACATGCTTAGGAGACATTTTTGGTATTGATGCCAAATTCTCAGCACTTGTGTTTATTATCTTCTTTTCAAAGAACCAAGCATTTTCCTAATACTCTACTCAATATTTACTTCCTATGAACACGACTATTATTCCTATTTGCAGATGGCTGTCTGCAGATGGCCTGAGGAAGGCATGGTTATTTAAGTCAGTGTAGCTTGTTTGGTGTTACTCACATGCTATTACATATTGACATTAATAGCTATTTGAAGCTCCAGTAGTATCCAATTTTTTAAAAACTTCATTAAAAATGGAATTGCTGCTTAAACATTTGGGAACTAAAACAAATGTTAATCCAAAAGAGAAGCAAACAGTTCCAGGAAAAGCAGCACTAACAAAAGCCTGATTCCCTATGGATCCATTTCCTACAATAGGACAGGCACCCAAACCAGCTTCTATGAAGAACCTCGGGAGTAACAAAGTGAGTTCATCCCAAAACTTTGCACTCTATCCCTTCTAACTACCTGTCTGTTTTCATTAAATATGTAGGAATGTGTTATCTTTGAGATTTCTGTGCATTGTAAGTGACCATTGGCTCCAAAACTGTGAGGAAAGCACAGAGGGCTAGTGTGATTACCTAAACTTTGGCTCTTTATGAAGACAGTCTAGAAAACAAAGAAAGAAAAAACAGACTAAGTAGATAACAGATTAAACAAAAGCAAATCCCTAAGCACCAATATCATTACAGCAGCTACAGAAGTTCTATAGGAGCATCCATCAGAAGCTTACAACTAATTCTGTGTGTTCGATCCACAGAACATGATGGGCCTGCGTATTCCCAGCTCCTCTGGTAAAAGGAGGTGGCTGCCTTGAAAACTAATGTAGACTGAAGAGCTCAAGGATAGTGGCTTGCTGATGAAGGAAGAAGTGATATAGAAAACATCTGGGCTTCATCTGGAACTCTCTCTTTTCTGCAAGGGGAAAAAGCAACCTTTTCCAGAGGGAGAACAAAGCTGCTCAAAGTATTTTAGCAAGGCATTGGGCTTCATCTTTAAAAGCAATCTTACACCAGCTTTGCAGCTTCTTATCATGTGGTATGAGTGTTTGATATTGCCCTGTCTTGTTCCCCACACTGCACTGTCTATCTTCATGCCATATCAGTGGCCCTTGCTTTTTCCCCCTCACTCCTGCTTAGACACTCTTACCTCAAAGTAGCCACCTCCTGCTCCCATCCCAGGCTTTTATCTATGCACATCTTGCACAAGTACAATCCATATGCACTGCTATATTGGAAAGCTGGCAAGAAGTGACGGGTGGGCACAGTGTAACCAGAGGTCTTTCCAAATGCCTATGATCATTTCTATGCTTACTTTAAGAAGAAAACAACTGTATATTGTTGAGTAACAGTTATCACCTGCATAAACACTGAAAACTGCATATCAGCTATTATAACTATTTTCAGTTATGTACGCAATTTCCTGAGAGCATCTCCTCTCACTGAGGCTGAAAATACAATGTGGTTCCCTAAATGAAGCAAAATGACAATCTCAGTCAAAACATTCCACAGGAAGAATTTTGTTTTCCTCAACAATTATCTACCTTTCTCTAATACGCATCTTCCCTTCTGCAACTCCAATTAATTATTTTCAGAAGATACTGCAGAATGTTGCTTGCCTTTACTTTGCACCAACCTTTCAGGCACTTGAAGGCTGCTATCTTCTCATTCCAGTCATAATTTTCTTTAAAGTAAACCAACCCAATTTATTCAATCTGCTCTCCTATGACGTGCTTTTCAGAATGCAAACTATGCTCAGAACTCCTGTTCAGACTCTTGTCGGCTTGTCCACACGATTTTTGGAGGAATAATGTACAGGAAAGGACTGAGGACTTAGTATGGCAGCTAGGGACTTACCTATAGCAAAGAGATCAAGACTTGGCATCTTGCAAACTGTACTTGTAACCTTAATTTCAGTATAGCACTTGCCTTCTCAAGGCTCTGCTAATCTATCTTGAATTTCTGTTCATTCATCACCAGACTTCTCCTGGAAAATGACTATGTAACAACTGCCCCAAATCAGGAATTCTGAAGAACCTCCTCCAAACGTAGTCCAGTAGATTTTCTCTTGTTGAATTCAGTCAGCATTTTTCCAGTGCTGCTTTAAAGCAAACAAATTCACGCTCTGCTCTCCAAGATATTGGTGGCCCTTTCCAGTCGTGTTGTCTGGAAATTAAATTAATTCAGTTTCCACCGAGTTTGCATGTATGCTAGTGAAAACATCAAACAGAACTGAACATGGATGCTAGCAGATGCTACTCAAGGAAGGCTGTCCATGGATTTGAAGACTAAAGCAGTGTATGCAGAGCCTGCAGTATTGCAGTGCTACACCTCTCCCCACCATATGCCTGTCCCATACTTCTGCTCTCCCTCTTGGCAGCTCCAGTGAAAACTATCTGGACCCCTTCACCTGACCAACTCCTCCTGCACCCACAGGACAATGAGAACCTGGGAGGGCCTGGGGGCAGCTGAATTATTACCCTCTCTGCAAGTCCACTAACAACTCCTCACATGCATTCAGAAAGTTACACATTTCAAGCTGATTGGAATACCACGTCCAAATGACATTCAAATTCCCTGGTCAGTTCCACGTGGCCGCCTGCCATCTGAACTGCCCACATGCTCAGTCAGCTCAGCCCACTATTTACCCGTCCCTCAGGAGCCTCATGCTCTTCTCAGCACACAGAGACTGTTGCTGCCACTGCTGCCATTACCAGTGACAGCTTCCTACCATTTTTTTTTGACACCACTTGTATCACACTGACATTTTTGTCCACTCCCATTGGGGAAGAAACCACCACATACAGAAAATACTTAGATAGATCTACCTGTCTGTGCTACCCTTCCTAGCTCACTCACATTCACATTAAGTGTGACAGCACATGCTCTGTGATACCCATCATGAGAGAATCACTGGGGATTAAAACTTGCTAACTTGCTTCATCATAAAATTAATTCAGTGTGAAAGCAGTAATTTTCATCACTTCACGGGCAGACTTTATACATTATCAGACACATTCTTCATATCCTGTGATGTGAATTTTGACATGAAAAAGCACCAACAAGAAAAGTACGCTCCCACAGATTTCTCCTAAGCAGCAACTACCCAGTGAACTTGGACAGATACTGCAACCCAAGAAGGGTGACAAGCTGTTATGTACAATTCATTTCATTCCATCAGAGATGGAAAAAGAAAAATAAGTGGCAGTTCACTGAGCACGTACTCCTGCAAGTATCTATACGCTGTGAATACAGTTCTGAAGACAGGTCTAGAATTATGATTTAGAAACTGAGTGATCTGGTATTTTTCATGATGAGCAACTACTACCAAGAATGCAACTGTGGAGCATACAGATTTTCAAAATATATTCATTTTGTAAACTTTCATATTTTCATTGCCAGGTTGGGTAGGTGTTTGCCATATCACAGAATGGTGTGGATTGGAAGGGACCTTTAAAATCATCCAGTTCCAATCCCCCTGCTATAGGCAGAGACACTTTCCTCTAGACAAGGTTGCTCAGAGCCCCATCCAGCCTGGTCTTGAATGCCTCCAGAGAGGGGTCATCCACAACATCACAAGGCAATCTGTTCCATGTAGCTAAGGTAAAAATCTCAGTTTGTTTTTCAAACTGTGTACACTTCCACAAAATGTAATTACATTTTAAACTCTAAAAATCAAGACGCATCTCCTACCTAATAATCATCCCATATAAGTCTTACTGAAAAAATGATGTTTCTTTCATACTATAATTATGTCCATTCTCAAGTTATATTGTGTGAAGATTTTGAATTGTAACTAAATGATAGCAATGAATAAGAAATTAAGAATAATTCAATTATCAGTAATAGCTGTAGATGAACATTTTGACCCTCTAATTCCTCCTATATTTATTAATAAGCTTTAAAAAAAACAAGGAGTCAAATTAGTTAATAATGCTAATCTTAAATATGACTGTATTAGACCAAAAGAGTATTGAATATGGCCACATTTGCCGTTAAACCATGCTGTAATTTAGAATTTAAAAATTATCCATTTTTATTCCCTACTAATTAATTCCCCAACTAATTTGTTAAAGTCACAGGAAATGCTGTGAGAGTTACTTCAATCCTCCAAAATTATAAAGTAAATTAGGAATTACCACGTTAGAAGTAGTCTCAACTGTATGAAGTATAACAAAAGAAATGCAGATCTCACCTTCACATACTGGGCAGCACTCTCCTGGTACTTTGACAGGATTCAAACAGCTCTGCCCACAGGCTGTAGCAACACAGTGAGGATCTCCATTGATGCATTGGCAGAAAGTACAGTCATCCTCTCTCCAGCGGTCTCCATGAGCTTGGATCTGACCATTGGCGTAACAGCCAGCAGGATTATTTACAGGGTAAACTGGGTCTGAAATAAGAGAAATTGCAACAGAACAAGAAATATTGCATTTCCTTTTATGCCTAAATATAATGTATGAATAGCTTCAATGTCATGATTCTGTATTATTTAAAAAGAGTTACGTGAAGGCACTATCAAATAGAAAGAATCATGCTGTGGCATACAGAGATACAATAATATATGCAACAATGTAAAATATTTCAATATTGAAATTCACTGCTGAAGATGTTAAGTCGACTTATACTGAACATTCATAAACTCAGTGCCCTATTTTAAAAGATTTCCACTAAAATTTTATATTTAACAAGCAGATCTAGAAAAGGAAAATGTATCTACAGATGGCTGGATTATATTTTTTACGATGTTGAGCTTTTGGATTCTCTGATTTCTTTTCCAAAAGAAAATGTATCGTAGATCTACTGATCCTTTTTTTTTTTGTACCAACTTCACAGATTCTATAGGAAAACTGGAAACATTTCAACAAAACTAATCATACATAAGTGAGAAATTTGACTTGGGAGACTTCAGATTTCCAACGTATTTTCCTAATTGAGATGTCACTGCTAAGTTTACTTTTAACCACACAGACCAGGAGTACACACAGGCCTTTCCCTATGTTGTGGCCATACCCTGACCCTCAGTAGGGCAAGATCCAAGTGTACAGCGCCAGACCTCATCTTCCTACCCCGGAATCCTGTTTGTATTCTGGCAGACGATGTGTCAAATATTTTCCAGTATAAGCAAGAGGGTCAATGCGAAGTTTCCCACAGGATTTTTTTTTAGGAGGACTGCAGGCCTAACAAGCAGACGGGCAGGCTGTCAACAGGGTAAGGGAGGAACAGAAAAACACTGAAGCCAGATTACTGCCCTGGTTCTTTGCTATAATTGTAAACACTGCTCAGCTGAACAGAAGAGCAACAAGTGGAAAAAGCAAGCTGCAAAGCCATAGATACAGTCAGAGACACACTGTGCTTTTTTGGAGCATAGTGATGGCTAAATTATTAGCTAAATGAGTAATTTCTGCTGCAGAAATTAGGAACGGCTTCATATGACATTTGGGAAGAAGGCACCCAAAAGGTACAGCACACATGACCATGTCTAACATCATATCAAGAAATGTAAAAGAAAAACCGAATTAAGAAGGAGCTGACAAACTTTAGAACAACAACATGGAACACTTCTTCACTCACTTTCAATGAAAGGACAAAATAAAAAAAGCAGAAGGAGACAAAAAAAAAGGATTTAAAAGGTACCATACCTTCACATACTGGGCAGCACTCTCCCTCTGGCACATAATACCTGTCACAGTGTAGCTCACCACACTGGGCAGAGAAGCAAATAGAGACACCACCTTGACACCGACAGAAACGACAAGCATCCATTCGAAACATGTCTCCATCATAATATTCCATGCTGTTAAATATGCAAGTTGGCTTCACTTCTGAAAGAAGATGAAAAAAACGAGTCAGGATTTTTACAGATATTATTAAATGGTAAAGAGTTAAGCTCATTTTTCTACTGACAAAACCAGATAGAAGGAAACCACTAACTTTTCCTTCATAAAAGAAAACAGATTTTTTTTTTAAACAGTATATGTTATTGTCTGCTTAAACAATAGAAGAAATGCTATCCAGATTTATTTTTAGAGCAGCTAGTTATTAACAATTAGAATTCTAATTTATTAAAAATTAAAATACTGAAGGAAAGTCATTTTCTTTATTGGTGCTAAATCTTTTTCATTCTCAATGAGCTAGAAGCTATTTCAAATTTCAGCAAATAAAGCAATACCATTTTTTATATTTTAAAAATTGAGTTTCTGATGTTTTTTTTAAGAGTAATCTCTTCATACAGGATTCTGATACACAGGTGGATAAATTGCCTTAGAGCTGTCCAGTACATAATGGGCTTTCTGTTGTTGCTTTTCTTCTTGTTGTTGTTAGTTCATAAGAAAAAGACATACGTATTCCAGGACTGCATGATATGAATTCCAAACACTTGCTAGTTCAATCAAACTGGAGCCCTGCTAGTCACCTCACTGCTGTACTCCTCACATAAAATAATCACAATTGTAATGACCATTATCTGGTCACTTCAGTGTTTTTAATAAACAGCAAGTCTGTTTTGACTATTTCTTGTACAGCAGAGCCCTAAGTTATGCTTCAATCCAAACTGATGGGGAAACTAAAAGCCTCTAAAAATTCCTAAATATTTGGGATATGACTTGAAGGACACGTTCAGTTCAGCCAGCTATGGATGCACAGTGTTGTACAGCTGAATCACAGAAGTGTTTTGACTCCGTAGAACAAATACAATTATACCACATTCTATACCACATTAGTCACTAGGAAGTCATGACTTCACAGTTTTATCATTATATTACTCACTGAAGCCTCCTTTTTCTTTTCCATTATGGAATAACTTAAAATTCTAGATCTTTTCTGAAACTTGCCCAAGACACTTGAGAACAGATACCTGAAGTAAAATAGTGTCTTCTAAGCAGATGTATTTGTTAGTAGCTACGAACCTATCATTTTCAGAACCAAAACATCTGAGATAAAGGAAGCAACTTGTTTCAGATACAAAGTCAAAATTAAAAAGCAGGCAATTGCATATGTTATTGATTTCCACAGATGACATGGAAAACTGTTCACTTACATGTATAAAATAGACACATGAAGGTGATAATCCAGCAGAGAATCCAGCAGTGTGCCCTTGTGGCCAAGAGGGCCAATGGCATTCTGGGGTGCATTAAAAAGAGCGTGGCCAGCAGGTC
>JAOWBP010071106.1:0-31066 GCA_028571105.1 Tragopan temminckii
CTGGCCTCCTCCACCATCCTCCTCAGTGTAAGCTGATCGGGAGCAGTGGTTCCTCAGTTCTTTGGAGGGAAACTAGCCGTGTTCCCCCCACGCCTGCTCTCTCAGCATACACAAGTGATAAGAAGCACTCTTGCTTTCCTTAGGAATAAATGGGAGCAATACACCAAGTTTCTGGAAGGCAGATGCCATGCTTTCTACCACCCATTTTGTTAACTGATGTGCTGTTATGAGCCTGCTATTGTTGTTAATTCACATTATTGCATAAACTACAGGGTCTCAACACTCCTGTCCTTTGTGCTACTTTCCTCTGTTACTACACGATGCAAGATGAATCCATTGCAAAGCAGTAACCACAGTCACATCTGAAAATGAGACCTAAATAAAATTAAATGTTAGCGGTGATGATCAATGATTGCTATTAAGGCTGCACAATAAAAGGAAGCACAGCTCTGATCTAGTTTGAGACAATAGGACTCTGTGGGCCACTCTGAGGTCTCTAACTTTTCCCTATGAGACATCCTGTAGGTATTCATTCAAGTAGCCATTTTTTCCCTGGTTTAAGCAATCGCAACAAACGGTGCTTTTATTACCGGCAGTGGAATACGGCTGAGCTCATGGACCAATGGCTTTATACTTTTGAAGGTGCACCTGGCCAAAAAAAAAAAAAAAAAAAAAAAAAAGGCTTGGGAACTAATGAAGATTATCTTTTTTTCCTTAATTTGCTATTTTTTCCTGCTTCTTACAGCTGAATCTTCTGAATTATATGATATGAAATTAACTTTCTCTTTTATTGCCTATGGGTCAGATACTCAAAATATTAGTCAAGGACTGTCACTTTAATTGGCTTCTGCATCCCGCAGGAGGATCTGGAAGCCCAATGCCTTTGAGAATCATGATTAAATGAGTACCACAGATGAGAAGTGAGAGAGTGATTCAATATATACGTAAAGGGATGACACTTCTTCACACAAGCTTCTTCCTTGTCTTATTTTTCCATATTGCAAAATCTCCATGAGGATATTATGATTCCTTACAAGACTGTGCCTAAAATGAAACATAATCCTGCACTGTTGTTCTGTTTTCTAAATCCTGAAGTTAAATTTTGCTTCAGTAGCAGCAGTTGCTTACTGTTGTCAAAGTACATCAAGGAGTAAGGAGTGTGTTTTCTTGAGAACTATACAAGCAATTATATCTATAGAGGAGGTTAAGGCAGGGATGCTTAAACCTGTGCACTAGCAGATAGTGACAGTGTGTTGGATCTTCGCTCCATCACTTGTGCTAATCTGGCACTGCTCACCTATGACAGTCATTCAGCCTCCTGGAAAACATTCCAACAGCATCCTCCAGTCAACGGTGTGCTCAGGCTGCTCACACCCTGGGGCTGTCCACAGCAGCCAAATGGGAGCTCTTGATTCCCTCTGCAGTGCTGCTGGACAAAAGATCATTATTTCAAGATTTTCCATTTTATAGGCAGAGAAACAACAAACAAGAAGCTGAACAACCATCAAGTGCAATTACAACCACAGTGCATACGGTGTGCTATTGATTTATTCTGTTTCTCTTTTAAAATTGATTCAGACCAGGTTTGTTTACAAGCTGCCTTATCAGACTCAGGCGGTACTAATTGCAAGGCAGAGGCAGCAGAACTGTGCTGCACACAGGTAAATAAGATAAATGAGACTTCGCTCTGTCCAGATACTTAGAGAAAACTGAGAATTAAGTCTGTCTTGTAGTTTGGTGTTGGCTGCAGCACCCACGCCTATCTCAGGCCTGCAGAGGGCTCAGCCCACCCAAGGAACAAGGCCAGGTTCCCACCTTGCTATGCCACGCTGGTACTCTCTTGACAGAGCAGCAGCCCCTGTCCTAAGGGGTTCCTGGCACTTCATGTTTCAAACGGACAAAAGTCACACAGAAGTCACAGGGAAAACAGCCCAGACCCCTACACTGCAGGAGGCACTGTCCTGGGATGGGACCATTCCCACCAATCTCACAAAGCTCCTTCTTTGAGTCCAATGCAAGCTGGATTTTCTCATTATATTTCTTTAATAAGACTTATTTATAAATTTGCACTCACTGAAAAACCACCCCAAAACCTCTATCTGGTAGCTAATAATAGTAAACCAACCAGTTTTCCCCTTGGGCACAGTCCTTCTCTTGAGCCTCACCTTCCAAACTCGGGTATGGTGTTACAGCCCACCCCCTATGCTCTATCCAGTGCTGCAGATGCTGACATGGCAGCAGAGTGCTTCATCCGGAATTACTTACATAGGAGGCTAAGTAAGGTGGGTGCCTGCACCAGCCTTGCTGCAGTACAGTTTCTGAATAACTTCATGCTCATACAAGAAACATCCCTCTGAACCATGTAGCTTGTACGTCTTGCAGAAATTACTTCTAAATCTTACATTTCCCTTGCAACTCATCTGTTATTTCTGGGGAAGAAGAAAGTTTCTTTTCATTTCTGTCTGTCTTCCATTAAGCTAAAGAACTCTATAAATCAATAATAACTTTTAGAGATGAACCTCTTTGTAATTATGTCTCCAAAGCCAGGTAATTGTTTGCATATTTTTATAGAGAAATATAGAGGGGAAACATGTGTTCAGTGTGATTGAAACACCCAAACAACAACAACAAAAAACAACAACAACAACAACAAAAACACAAAAAAAAAGGAAAAGGAAAAGAAAGATTTTAAACTGGTTATCAGCATTCATTCATCACTTTCACACTTTTCATGTGACTCGTAGCCAATTGCTTAATTTTGCACAAGACTCAAATCACTCAATCAGACAGCGACACAGGCACTGGAGAGGGGAAAGTACAGTGTATCAATTGGGATCTGATTTGGATTTTATTACAATATGGTCTTTATTAAAGATAATAATCTACAACCTCTGAGTTAAGGCAATGTTTGATTTCAGTCAAATCAATCTTTGTGTATCTCTCTGATGCCTCGGTGACATTTCCCAACAGGAAGTGGCTAAAAGCCCGAACGGGAGTGATCTCAGATTAAGAAACAACACAGACATCTTGAAGGCACTTGGTTCCTCGACCAAGATGACAGCAACCAGAGAGCCCCGGGGCACTTTTCCAGGATGCCTACTCCCTGTGTGCCAGCCATCTGGGTTCACTTAAAGCTCTGCCTCTGCTTGGTGTGTGTGTGTGTTGGGTGGAAGTGGCGGGGGCGCAGCGTGTCGGATTGCAGGCTTCAGTGTGGGCTGGCTGGGGGCTAAGCCTCCTGCCTGGGCCTTCTCAAAGAGGGCAGCAGCATCTGCAAGTCCCTCCAGAGGAGCAATTTCAGCAGGACCAGCTGCAGGGGGGATGTTTAGCGTATTCTTTATTCAAAGTGAAAGATGTTAAGCAGGAAATTTCAGAAGCCCTCTTGTTCAGAGAAAGGGAAAGGAGGATCAGTGGAGAAAATAGAAACTGGAAAACATCCATGAAATTAGCCCCAAATCATTGCCTATCCTGATCGTTTCCTGACAAGCTGTCTGTCACATATTTGCAGCAGGTTATACAAGTCTCCTTTACCGGTAGCATATCCACATGTCTAATGTGAAAACACCAGAGGTTTGGAAAAAGCAATCACCAAATTTGTTTTAGATGAAATTATTTTTTTTAAGGGAGTGTAATAGTTTTTAAAGAGAGGACTCACATAGGATATACCCAGCAGACAGCTCCAAGCAATATGTTCCACTTTCTTATTGCTCCCGTAGTTAAGAGATTTTAAATGACAGATGTACCATGGCTCTGCTGGGTCTGGCATGGATGGGAGAGGGCACCCAGTGCTGCCCACGGAGAGGGAGGGAGAGATAAAGCTCTGTTGCCCTCCAGGATGGAAAAGAGGCAGAAGTTCAGAAACCTGAGGTTGGTTCTGGAGAAATGAAGCCAGACCTAAATTAGAAAGTAGTGCTGTCATAAAGACAGTAGGTTGTGTTGTGACACTAGAGTGTGAGGCACTAAGGAATGACCCAAAATTTGCACAACTGCAGCTCTGCTGGGTCTTTTCTTTATCCCAGTAGACAGAGGAGAAAGAATCTAGAGATGAAGGATGGTGCTGCAGCTCTTCCCAGAAAGGGAAGGTGTTCCTCAGTCATAATCTCTGTGTCTATCTGGTTGTGCTGATTGCATCAACAGATACCAGATTTTCTAGGTTGAGGTGAGATCTGAAGTGGATGGTGGTGGTTTCACTAGCAACTCTGTACTTCTGCCTGTGTCACTGCAGTACCACCTTTACATGTCCTTTGGGACAGGTGGATAAGAAAAAACACCTAACTCCTGCTTCCCTGTCCCAGTCCAACTAGTGGGGAAATCCAGGGCCAGGAAACCAGCTGTGAGGGCTCTCCTCTGGTGCTTGGGTGTCAGCTGCCATCTCCTTCCTGGGCCTCAGCTCTCCAAATTGCCCATTGCTCACAAGAAGCTGAACCGTCTACCAGCCCCCAGCAGAGTATGATCAACGAAGAGATTGCATATAAGTAAATGTCCACCTGGGGCATTACAGTAAGGTTATATTTGCGTGTTCAGGTTGATATGTGTATATTTTATGCCAAAACCGAAAGAAAAAATGGATGAGGGAGGATTTAGCCAGATGGGACCTTGCATGCCTGCTGAGATACACCCAAATTTTTAATGGAAGAAAGCAAAACTGGAAAAAAAAAGTCACAAGTGTAGAACCACCTAGTGGTTCTGTTCACATCCTTATTGACTGCATGGTGAGATGGGCATAGAAGGACTAGTTGCCTCAGCAATGTGCTCAAAATGCCTCATGGGCAAAATCAGCACAGAGAGCAGGCGGGACTCCTTCTGCTGACCATTTCTCAGATTGGCTTGTTACCCTTTTGAAGAAAGTCACTGTTCATGCCTTGCTGTCTTTTGTATGATACATTTTAGAGATTTTTAATGATGTGAGAACTTGCTTTTGTGAGCAGTATGAAAAAACAGAAACAGTTTCAGCTCCCCCAGAAGAGTGCAGAGCAAACAGCTACACATCCGAAATAGGGGCTGAGGTACAGAGGAAGAATCAGGAACAACATATAGGTTTTAGCAGCCCTATTTCTGCGTCGTATCAGCTGACGCGTATTGAATAGCACATGAAAAAATAATTGTGCTTGGAATGAAGCTGCATTAAGAGAAAAATTGCAAGTTCATTCCCTGAGTAGCTGCTCTGAAGCTTGTGGAGTTACCCTGGGGATGAATTTGGGCCTGTATATGTCAACTGGCTGTGAGACATAATTTGAACTTCTACCTTTGCCAAATGAGCAAATATACACACGCCATTTATTGCCAGTTCTGTTGGTTTAAGAGGTGCTCTGTATTTCAAAGCTAACATTTGTACCACTTGTTGCTGTGGTTGTCTCTTATTAGCACAGCAAATAGCTAATGAAAATCTATGGCCTTGGAAAAACCCAGCTCATAAGTTAGAACTTTAAATTAGTTTGCCTGTCATACACATGCAGCATGGTACCCTGCTACTTTTTGTCTCATTCAGTCAGCCCATTTATAAGGACACAAAGTCGCTGGGTACAAAGGTTGCAAGGAAAATTTTTTCCAAGAGGAAACAAGCCTGCTCAATGGCAAACAACTCATGCTCTATTTAAAGTCAGGCAGCATTCATTTTTCATGCCAAAGAACCCGATTCATCCAGGGTGTAACTTCACAAACACCAGCGGAGTTCCACCAGAGACTAATTTAGTCCAAAGTGCGTAAAAATTGTGCTTAATTTATACACTTTTCAGTTTGGTCTTCCTGCTGGCAACACCACACAACTGTCCCTGTGCTTCATCTGCACCGCAGCCACCACCACCATCTCCTGCAGCTCCTGGTGCCGTGGTGCTGGGTCCCACCCCTCTGCCCCGCAGGGCTCATTGCTGCGGTCTTTTGTCAAAGCACAGGGGAGATGGTGGAAAGCTTTTTCTTTTCAGATTTATTCTCTTTCACAGCATCTCAGCACGGCTGAGGTGGGCAGAAGCTCTGGTCCATGCAGCCCACTCCCTGCTCATGAAGGACACCCCGAGCAGGGTGCCCAGGCCCATGTCCAGGTGGCTTCTGAAGGTCTCCAAGGAGACCCCACAGGCTCTGGGTACCTGTGCCACTGCTTCAGCACTTGCACTGCACAGCAGTTCTTCTCACGTTCAGAGGGACTTCCTGTGTTCCACTTTTTGCCTAGTGTCTCTTGTCCTGGCAATGGGCAATACTGAAAAGAGCCTGGCTCCAAAACCCTTTGCACCCTCCTTCAAATACTCATATACATGTATAAGATCCCCCCAAGTCTTCCCTTCTCCAGGCTGAACAGCCCCAGCTCTCTCAGCCTTTCCTCATGGCAGAGGTCCTCCATTGCCTTACCATTTTCATGGCCCTTCACTGGCCTTTTTCTGGTGCGTCCAGATCTCTCCCTTGCTGGGAAGCCCAGAACTGGACCCAGCACTCCAGATGAGGCATCACCAGTACTGAGTAAATTATATTCCTCCCTCAGCTGTCCTCTTCCAGAGAAAGTGTGATGCCAGCGTCCTGTGATTACACTCTCACCAGTCCAACAGGAAAGTCTGTCTCTCATTTCAGTAAGGGATTTTCTGAGATAATTCTTCTTTCAAGGAAGCTGGGTTTACTTTGAATAACCAACAGACAGCCTGTAGGTGCCCACTTAGTGCAGCTTTTGATAGCTCCACTTGCAAGGATACATCTGTGGAAAGTGATACAAAACAGTGTCAGGTTCATCCAATCCATAACTCCCTGGACTACACTAACTTAACCTGTAATATTTAAACAACATCAGGAATTTGGTTTAGCCTAAAATGTCCTCTTGTTCCATTTAATCTCAAGTATAATGTGTCTGTCATTTAATAGAACAATGTTTGATTTTTGAACGCATGCCCTAAAGATGCCATTAGCACATGGCATAAAAGCACAGCTTTCATCCCAGCTGTAATCACCAGACTGTCCCTAATGTGAGCTACATGCAGGTCATGGATTTGTAGAAGCTCCTCCCAGGGTAATTAAAGCACTGAGCTGTTAGGATTTTTTAAACAAGATTTCTGGTCCTTTACAAAACGTGTGCTATATATCTTAAATCATGACATGTTTTCCTCAAGGAGTTCCTTGTCAAGAATCTTTGTATTTAATAGTAGGTGATGATGAGAATATGCCCTAAATGAAACGTAATTGAAAATGAGATTATGTAACTTTACTTCCTCCATAAATAGACTTTCCCTTGACATGTTGTAGTCAGGTTTGCACTGAAGTCTTTAATGTTAAACAAGCTGACAAATACAAGATTTCTTTGAGAAATGAAAAAAAACTCCACTGAGATCTGATTTACGTTTGCTACACCTGTATCAAAAGGGAGCAGAGCTGTGTTCCAGGGCAACACACTTGAAAGATAAAAATCCAGTGGTGACAAATTGTAAAAAAGTTAAGTTAGAGAGAAAAAATCCTCGTGTCACTCAAATAAATCAAACATCAAAACAAACAAGCTTTAATTTACTAATTACCATATTGGCTGTCAAATAAAATTTTAGTCACTATTAGTACAGCTGCATATTCTCCTTTGCAACAGCTCTCAGAGAAAATGGCCTGGGATTTTGTTTGATTATAGGCAGTTAAACTGAGTGATTTTTTTACATTCAGCTTGAGAACATGAGGTGATGTTTTGCTTGAAAGTTTTCATACCCTTTCAGCAGGCAAAGCACAGCCTGGTTAACTGCTCTCAGTGCAACTGCGTTCTGGGTTAGGCTGGCAATTCGCTTTCAAACCAAAAAAAGAGCTTGAATCTCCTGGTTTGAACAATGGCAGAATGTCTAAAGGATGTCCATATGCTGTCAGAACAACAATAGAGTTTGCTGCTTACAAAATACAGCTTCCAAAAACAGCACAGAGAAACAGATTTGACGTGCTGGACCTGATTCTTTATAAACTTCGTGATTTTGCAAATGACAATACATCTTGAAAACCTCCGAGTGAGGAGGTCCATTTTTATTTTCTCTTAAACATTTGCAACTTAAACTAATCAGCAGCTGCAGTGGCAAAAACATTATTTTCTCTTTACAAAACCAGTGGGAGTTTAAGGACATGGAATATCTTTACTCATTGTTTTTGCCATAAACATGCAGCAGAAAAAGCTGGCCAAGCCCTGTGAGGGCTGCTGGCTCTCTGAATTCAGTTGAAACAGATTAAATTTTCCTCAAGCAGCTTCTCTGCAGAGATGATGCTGATACTTGCTCCATCTTTCCTGTCTTTACCAGGGGAGTAGTCCTTGAGTACAGTCCATGTGTGAACGAAATGATCAGCAAAAATAATTACAGTATCACCAGGGGCTAAGCTTCTGCCAGTACTGCTGTTTTTATCTCGATTTTCAGTTTAAACTGAAACACTTTAAAAAGTGTCTGGGGATGAGTTTTAGGCATCTGATATTCAGATTAGAAAAATCTCTTTGCTGGGGGCGGTCCCCTCTGGCCATGTATTTAACATCTCTATATCCAGGTGGAGGGAGATGGAACTTTGGGTACAGTAATTGCTCCTGCTATGCAGTAGGAGTTACAGTAACGCACGCAGGGGAATTGCAGCAAGAGCAGCTCAGCAGCAGCTGCATGTCTGAGGAGAGGAAGGAAAGAAATCTACTTATCTTTGAGCAAAACAAATAGAAAGTGCTAAAATTATGCTGTTGAAGTGTGCTGACTCCAGTCGTGCATCTGAGAGCTGGAACAATGCTCAAGGCTGTGTCCAGCTATACCATAGGCATCCTGACAGGAGGATGGGTGCCTTACCACCCTGCCTGTGGGCTGTCGAATGGCACTGGAACAGGTTGCCCAGTGATGTGATTGATGCCCCATCCCTGGACACTTTCAAGGTGAGGCTGGATAAGGCCCTGGGCAACCTGGTCTAGCTGTGGTGACCCTGTTCATTGCGGGAGAGTTGGCCTTCTGAGGTCCCTTCCAACTCTAAAGATTCTGTGATTCTATGATCTTTCTCCATTAGGAAACCATTTTTTCAGCAGCCCCAGTGGAGTATTCCAGCCCTTTCAGAAAAGCTAACACCCTAATTTTTCTTTCCTTGGGGCTGATCTCTTTCTTGGACTGTTGTCATGCACATACAACATTTTTGAGACCAATTCTGCCTTGCAGCACTCAGCTGGAAGCTCTTCCCAAACTACCACCCAAGGGCATGGTGAAAGTGGGACACAAACACAGGAAGAGTTTGAAGAGAAACTGAAAAGAGAAGGGAATAATTCTAGCTGAAACTGCAGTGAAAGCTTCCCCATCTCTTTTCTTCCAGAGTCTTCCTGCCCAGTGTTTGCTCTATTTTTTATCTTACCCTAGTCTTTCCTTTGTCCTTGCATCACCAGGATCCCTTCTTTACTGTCAGTGTCTGAATGTCCTGTCCCACTCTGCACAGTATATTCTTTGCTTTTGTATTTCTCCTGTGCTTACTGGTTCCCATGTAGCCTTACAGCTTAGAGAAACGAATGTAAAATTCTTTTTCCATTACATGTGCCTCATTTTCTTTTTATGCTGCATTTTCTACTTCTTATCTGTATTTGTATGTAAATATCATTTCAAATTCCCTTTGTACAAAAGAGGGGCAACTAGCACAAATGGCCAGCAGAGCTATTGAAAAGCCACCACAGGACATACATCTGTATGAAAGAATACACTGCCTTTTGATACCAGTAGTTGCAAGGTCATTAATGGCAGGAACAGGAGACAAACAGTGTTAATAATAGGCTAGTGGGGAACTGAAGGGGCTTCACGCTTCCCATGAAAGCTTTTAGGATTTTATTCAAATCCTTCCTTGACAGGAAGGGGATGAGAGGACTGGGAGATTTCTTCCATCCTACTCATTTCTTTGGTACACCGTAGCCAAAGCAGAACACTATAAGAGTCAGTGTTTCCTAACCCCACCAATTAATATATTATTCATTGACCGTGGAGGTGGTGGAGCCACCTTTATCTGTCCTCTTCTGTCTGCAGCCCTCTGAATCCATGGAGGGTTTAAATTATATCTTTCAGTATAATTGTAGAGATCTTCACTAGATGGGGAGAAGAGAGATTATGAAAGAGAAACTGAGAAAGTCACAGTCTGTCTCCTTCGGTGCTCTCAATTACAAGTCCTCATACTCTCACTACCCATCCACCTTGATGGAGACATACAAGGTGGGGTGGCTCATTCCCATAGGACTGTGAACCAGAATTTGGCTTGACAATGTTACTGCTTTTACAGGTTTTCTTCAAAAATAGTTCAATTAAGAATGTCAACTAGTTGGGATCTGGCTTTCATTTCTGTTGTTTACTAATTAAATTTAGGTAGTTAGACCTCTACTGAACTTCAACATGAGCAATTGTGATCAGCTCATCAATGAACAGCTGATCAAGAAAGGCTTGCTTAATTAGGGAAGAAGAGTAATTAGCTTGTCAACATTTAAGCTCCAGAAAGACTGCATGGGAGAATTCCTATCACCGTACTTACTGACCTTTAAATCCTTCAGCTCTTCTGTCATTGATGTTTAATCGAGTCACTTAGGCTGTCAGGCTAATAACTAAGATAATGAAGTAGTCTAGGACCTTGCTTTACTACTTTGTTATTCTAACGCTAATTTTAGAATGTTAAAAATAGGTTCACTAAAAATACAACATTGTGGGTGGGTTTTTCTCCTCAAACAATTGAGCTTCTGTTGCTTCCCTTCCAGAGCTATTAGGACATTATTAGGTTTCAAAGAGGTTCTTCTGTAGTAAAAGCTAATTGTAATCTTCATAGTGAAGGACTTAATAAACCAACTTCATGTGGCAATTCTATTTGAAGAATGAACAAGAATGAGATATGTTATTGTTTATAAATTTGAAGGGCTAAACCTGTAGGGAATGCAGTGTTTATGACAGAGTGAAGGCATTAGGAAGGTGGGATGTTTTCCTGAAGGATTGTATCTTAAAAATCAAAATCTTTGAAGCAGGAGCAATCACCACTAAAATGTTCTGTGTGCATGAGGTATCTATAAGGAGAGTCCAAGTTCTTTGGGAGCTTTCCTGAGCATTTTTTCTATCTTGACTTGCTTGAATTTATTTCTAAGTGTGATTTTTTTCAGTGAATTTCTGTGTGCATAATGTTTGGAGTTTAAACAAAATTCGTATATCTGCAATTTTGCTATTTACTTTTAAGTTATGGGTCTACATTCTTAATCTTAGATCAATTTTAATATATTTGTATCTTGGTATAGAAAACATTATACATAGATGAAATCAGCATGGGACTGTTAAGCCTTCTCAGGAAAAAGTGTCCTACTAAGATCAAATTCTGAGGAGAAATAGAAAGTCTTTAAGTATGTTTTTAAAAATACTTACTTGACACATGTTTTAGCAAATCACTTTCTTAGAAAACCTTCTGTTTTGGTTTTACATGTACTTTTCTTTTTTCCATAAAAAAAGCACCATCTCTGCAGGTAATTTTCATTCCCAGAATATTGTAACCATTTATGAAATTCTGTCTTTTAAAATAAAATGCATTTTCTTTCCCAAACCTAGACGATAACATAGCCTTAATACCTGTGAAGAAATCTATGAGATTTTAGGCATTAGAGAATATTAAAGGAAGTGGGTTTCAGGAAAATGTATTGGAAACTGGTTTATGTATCAATAATTCTTTCAATGGGATTTTATTTAATGGGAATAAAGAAAATAATTTCCTTACAGTTTGGATTTTTTTCCAAAATGTTAATTCCTCTTCTTTTTTGGAGCTTTTTGCTGTCACAGCTTGACCTGTTACCTTTACAGCAACACAAGTGCCTGGCTATTTTATTGGCTGATGGGTCAGCAAATACTAACCTTTTTTCCTTCCTCTCAAGGAAAAATACTTTCCTGAGTTCTCATCTCTTCATAAGGCATTCTCCGAAATGGAAGGTATGAGGACAGCCTCAGATGCCCTACAGTCTGAGTGTTTTCCCAGATTATCTTTTTGGAAAGGCCTAGCTAGAGGAATGAAATAACCTCTGTACACAGGATCTGCAGAAACCTTTATCCATCCCAGCCTTCCACTGATGCGTGACTTAATGCTGTGCACAGTGTCTAATAAAGAAACTTCCTCAGCCTGAAACCAAATCTGTTTCATTTGTCTGGTAACCACTGCTCACACATTAAGACACAAGACAGACAATTGCAGGGTCTTTGAGACTGAATCTGTTATTTACTGCACTTTCATACAGGGCTTAAACCTGACAGCAGCCTCAGCATTAAATAATTCATAATGCTACTATGATCTTGCACTGTAGTGGCTTACACAGTCTTCTGGGTCACATCCTTCTTCTTGTGGATCCCTGGCTTTGAATGAGATGAAATTTCTGCTTTAGTGAAAAATCTTTTCTGAAACTTCTTAGCCACTACTCAGGGCCACATAGGCTGTCAAAAGCTATGCTCAGCAACAGACTTGCGTCTGACCACGCTAACAGGGGCTGTCCTCTCCCCAAATGACAGTCTGCTGAATGCACAGTTCCTTTGGTCAGACTACCTTCTGATGGGTTGATCCCCGTATTTTCCCCCAGCATTGCGAGCTGCTGAAGCTGGTAGGCAGCATGAGCATCAACCCTCTGCTATAGTTTTAGATCTTTAGACTACGCCAATCTTTTTGCCAGCTGTCTGTGACTTTTTCAGATTGCAGTGTTAGGGAACAGCGTGGTCTGGGTTAGAGATCAGTTAATATCAGACATAAGCACATAACAACTCCACAGTCACCTGGATTTCATACAGAACTTTGTGCTACACAGTGAAATGGCATTTCAGAGCCCCATTTTACAACTGCTCATAAAAAGCCCATGGAAACATGTGTCTTGGGATATGGTTTCTGTATGTCAGTACATCCACAGTCAACAGAAATCACAGTAAACAATGTCTCTGACAGAGCGTATAAAAGAGTATTATTCCCAGTATTTCCCTTATGGAGAGGTCTTTTTGTCATTGAGTCACCAAGCATAGATCGTGGTACTGCTATAGACAGTGGATTTGGGGGTGGCTATTTCAAAATAAGATATACTCCTCTAGAAATACTTATCCATTACTACAGCAAGAGAATAATTCTATTCCTGTAATTTGCAAGGGTGCTCTGGTACAAATGTGGATTTTTCACTGTTTTCTTGAACATTTTGTTTCTGCAGAAATGTTACACTAAGTCTGTATTTCACCTCTGTCTCTAAGTTGTTTTTCTGAGCACTTTTTCTACTTTTTACATTTCTGAATTTGTCTTTGATTCTGAACTGCTAGCATCCTTGTTCTCGCTGCTTTGGGAGTAGTGGCTGCATTTTGCTTTGTGGTGATGGTAGTAGTAATAATGTCTATTTTTTCTCTTAGAGGTTTTTATCAGGACACTCATTAACTGAATTCAAACGTGCAAGATTTCCAAGCTGGAGTGGACTAATCAGCAGCTCGTTACACCAGGCATGCAGAGAGCCCAGTCCATTGTTCATAAAGTACAGAGAAAGATTACCAGGGCAGGAGGCTTATATCCGTAGCTAGGCTGCTGTGACTCCTTGGAGCACAGTTAAGGAATGATGTTCAGGGAGAACCTCATGTGTGTGCCCATCACCTTCCTTCAATTTCTGTGCAGGGAATTCAGCCACCTGTCTGCTGGACTTTGTCAAGTAGATGTCCCACAAGCCCTATCTTGGCCAGGAAAATGGCCTTCATATACTAGATTGGTGTCATATACTAGGTTCCCAGTGCACCAAAAGTTTTTGTGTCCAATAAAAAATTATTTTGGGTTCTCATCAAGACGACATACCTTATCTTACAAAGAAGGCCCTCCTTCCATACATCCCAGAAATGTCCTCCTTTCTCTTCCCAGGTGGCTGATGACATGTTCTCAGCCAACATCAGACTCTGCTCATCTCCAGCCAAGCCTCTTGGCAGCAACAGAGGAGGCAAGGCAATTCAGGCCTTGGGCTGATGGTCTCAGATGGGATGTGGGACACAAGGGATTCACCTGTATGCAGTGGCCACACAGTCCGGTAGAGCAGGAGCAGAGTTGTTGTGCTCTGTGAAAGTATTGTGTTGGACTGGGCCAAGCAGTTATACTGCAAGGTACAGGAGCACACTAGCTGTAAGCTAGCCTCAAAATCAGGCTCTTGCCCCCAAGTTCTCCCTTCTCTTTTTTGTGGCAAAGTGCTGGTGAATGATGTTACTGGTAAGGCTTAGCTCCTTATGAGGAAGAACATTTTAGTCTGAGATCAAGGGCTAGAAAAGCTTTAACAGATGTACAGAAGATGTAGGATAGGAACTGTGCTCAAAGAGATGTTCATGATAAACAGTATGACAGCACTAGGGTGGCAAAGTGGAACAGACACATTTGTGTGTACAAATGTGGTATCCTGAGTGCCACTGCACTTAGGAGCAGTGGGAAAAAAGCTCACTAGACTTATGCTTCTGTTTTTAAGCCACTGTGAATTTTCAAGCTACTGAGAGGAAACTGCTGCAAATTTTCCTCTTTGTTTTCCTACGTAGATGAATTGAGTACCTTAAAGCATCTCACTGGTGCTGGACTTGGACATGTGAATCCTGCCCTAGATGGCGGTAGTAGGACAAAGAGAGACTTGCGGCATTCACCTTCAGTGGGTGCCCTATGTTGGAGGTGACACAACAGCATTGCTTAATCCTGTGTTTTGTAGCACACCTGAAAATAAACACTCTTTCAGACTGCACGGCCAGCTGTATCTTGTAGATGAAAAAAGATACACATTTTTCCATATTTATATTCCTGATCAGCCTTAGTCCATTTCTCAATGAGTATTAAGATTTACCTTTCTTATCTTCTACAGAATATAATGATATGAGCTACTTCTTAACAGAAGGACTTCAGCATCTGATGCTGCCCCACTGTGGGCTTCCTGGAGCCGGGACTGCCAGCCTCTGAGCTGCCCACACACGATTACATTCACAAATAGGCCATGCTGCTATGCTTGCAACTTCAGTCAGTGCTGGTTCAGCATCGCCCTGAGTAACACTGCAGCCACTCATTCACCCTCCTCTATTTGCATTCCTGGATATTTCAGGAATGCATTGGAGTTAGATTCTTCACCACAGCCACATTGATTCTGAAAGAGAAATGGTGGCTTAAAAAAAGCCCTCTCTAAATCAGCAGAGGGATTTCCAATCATGAACTGATCCTCTTTAATGTCAGAATTATTAACATTCTCTTTTGCTATTCAAAGTAAGTGTGAGTTGTGGCCCTATGGGCTTTGCAAAGCTGTTCTTTTTGTTTAGAAACACCTTAATTAGAGTCTTGCTGCATGAAATGTATTTTGCTATGAAAAAATTCAAGTGACTAACAACAACATAAAAGAAGTGAGAATCTTTCCCTCAATTGCTTTAATCCCCCAAATTGCTCTCCTTTTATTTATGCATTTATATTATGTATGTGTGGATATATGTGTGCATACACAACGAATCTTATTTTAGAAAGGATTTAAATGCATTCATATTTTTCCTTTCAGTGCAGATTATTTTCTCTCAGTTGAACTCTTTGTACTTAAAAATAATGTTTAAGAAATGGTACCAAAGATTAAAATGTGTAGTTTTTAATCTCACACATTTTAAAAATAGCTGCTTTTCCTTTTGTGGGAATGCAGTGGCATTCTGCCATTGGCCATGCGCACAACTGCCAGGCTGTGGGATTTGTTAAACAGGCTCAGCTGTCGCACATTTTGAGTGACTGAGCTATTTAATGAATTTGACTCGAATATGTGATAATACAAAGATATTGTATATGCAGCTGATGTGTGGTAGGGGATAAAGGTTTCGCTAGCTACTAAAGTAGTAGCAGCAATGCATTTTCCTGGCAACAGCATTATGAATGCATTTTTGGATGTTTGAGTAAAAAAAGGGTTTATATTTGCAGAGAGAGGTTGGTTTTCCCTGGAACAGCAACAAGTCCTGTAGGTGCTGAACTCAGCTTAGATAAGATTTTTCTCAGAAGGCGAGTGAGGAGTTGGCTTTACACCTACGAGTTAGAATTTATTCTCTTCTGTCTGCCATATCCTTCCGATATTGTGTACCAGATTGATCGCTGGTTTATTACTTTGAAAACAATAATTTGAGTTCATATTTCAGCCAGCAGTTTCTTTCTTCTTCATTTATTTATTTTTTATTCTTCTTCAGTTTGCCCTGTTTGCTTCTGTGCAGCAACTCATTGCACACATGTACCCTTGGCCACAGCCTGAACTGGTTAATTATACTCTTCCTACCTCAAATGATTCAACCTTTGCTTCTAAAATGGGAAGTCATTTCTTTTTCTTCTCCTAAGCAGTCTCATAGTGCTGCTGGAGAAGAACTATCCACTATATTTAGGTGGTATGTACGGCTGGCTATATTTCACTCATGTTTGAGCAAGCTTTTCAGGATTGTTCCAGGTTAAAGCCTATTGTGTTAATTCCTGCTGTTATCAGACAGAAACGCAAAAGCAAAATCATACTTCAGAGTGGATGCAAATGTTGCTCCCTCAGCAAGTTGTTGGGCATCTAACCCAAAGGATTTTGGTGCCACTTGTATTCTTTATCTTGTTACTGGGACATAACCTGGCTGCAGTGTCCCAGAGAAGAGAGTAACTCCCAGGGCAGCCTTGACTTTCCACCATACTCCTCTCAGATGAGTCAGGGCACTGCTGGGCTTCAGCAGGTATCTTTGAGAAAAGACTTTTCAATGTCCTTCTTTCACTTTCTTTGAGTGCATAAACAGCACAATGAGATCTTCCAAAATAAGCAGGTTTCTTTTGAAATGATGCCTGAAGGTCAGAAGATTTTTTCAGAAGCAAACTTTTGGTCAGTAGATATTGTGTCAGCTAAGGTTTTTATAATCTGCTGCTTTCAACACTAGAGTCTCATGAATAAGAATAGGTACCTAATTAAGCACAACCATGGTGCCGTGACTCCCAGCTGTGATTTAGCTAGAAATGTTTCGGAAGTGTCTGTCACTCTAATGTCTAAACAGTGTGCAGGGATTATAAAAATGCATAGAGAGACACTCAGAAGGACAGTAGATCAATTTGTGATTAGAAGTCATATTGTATTTCATCAAATATAATTCTATTCATTTATTCAGTTGTAACCAACTGCCAACCACTGTAGGGAAAAAAAAAAAGTGGGATTTGAACGTCACAAGGCTCCTCCTAAAAAGTAGTGAACAGCACCGACTCAAACCCCACTCAGAATTTCTGGGACCACTAAGAATTCTCCCAAAGGACCCTCAAAAGACAGCAACTCCATGCAAGCACAGAGGTTACATACTCAAAAGGCAACCTTCATGGCAGAAACTGTGCTCAGCTGATGAAAGCACAGCACATCACATTTGAGGGAGGAGAAATAACATACTCCACTGCTGGAGCCACACCTACATCCGTTACAGGAGCATTCCTGTAAACATGTCATCACTCTGCTCCCCACTGGCCAAATAACTTAGAAAGCTTAGCATGACTACAGTTTACTTGACTCCAAGTCCTCAAAAAGTATAACCTTCTTCCATCCTGATAATTTGCAGTCTGAGCAAGCTATGGTAATGCTTAGTTTTTTTGTCAGATAGAAGGAGCATACAAAGTAGTCACTTAGCTGTTTTATTGTCCTTGTACCTTCTTCGTGAACCCTGCCAGCATTACGGATTTTCTCTGCATCCATGAACAGATTCCTTGCTGAAGGCCTGCATTGCCCACCACTACACAGGCTCTTCTATGTTCTCTTTCTTTCATCTGTTGCTTTCAACCACTCAGCTATTTCTGTGTTGAGCAATATCATTGTTTCATCTCTTCCCTGACACTTCTTGTTTTGACCTCCTCTAGAAAACAGGCCACTGTGGTGCTAGCAGATTAGTACTGCTGAGTACTTCCAGCACATGAAATTAGGATTTCATTTGACCTAGCTCATCTAATAATTGCCTGGAGGCATTGAAAGAAAGCAAAGAGAAATCAGCCTGTGTGGCTGTATGAGATCATTTTGTGCTTTTACTACTGATAGAAACTTTGTCATCAGTGAGTTACAAATTCAAACTGTGCTGACCCAAAACCGTGTGCTTGTAGTACACTCAGCAGCATGCAGTGACTGGTGGAAGAGCAACAGGAGAACTACAGAGCTGGGAACTCTCTCTGGAAGAGTTGCCACCTCACCTTTTAAATGAATATACCAGAGGATATCAACCAAAAACACTCAGATCTCTGTCACTTCACTGCAGCACTGGATTGAAGTGAACATCTCATCAGACCTCAATGCCAGTCTTGAGAAAGCACGGCAGGTGAACAAAGAAAACAGAACTGTTGGATTAGGACAGTGAACTATTTTTGCTAAATGCCTCAAATTCTCCCAAATCCCAGCAAGGTATCCCAGCATATATTTTTCCAAAATGCATATAAAAACTAAAAGTCATTTAGCTTGACCTTGGTGGAACCCATTACAAAAAGAAGAGCTGTAAAACATTACAAATGTAAGGTCATACTAAAAAAATGTGCAGAAATGTGGACAGTAGAGCTAAAAGCATACCTTTTATGTAGCAGCAGAGAAGCCTTTATGTTAAAAGAGGGCTAACAATGTTACAAATTCTTTCAATTTTATCGTAGATTTTAGAAAGCATCCACCTCTGGAGTCAAATGATAACACAAGACTTCATGATTCATTTTTTAAAGAAGATTCCAAACCTCGGAGTAAATAAAAATCTCATACTGTTTGGGGATTTAACTCAAAATCCTCAAGCATTTGCTGCTGGATGTAGCGGGTAAAAACAAAGTATAGCAGGTTTTATTGTGTGAAAGAAATATGGTGTCACTATGGAGATTAAATGTTACCTTCTATTCTGGAAATGAACTCTGTAAGGAGTTTTAGATCCTGTTTATCACATTGTTTTTTATTATTTAATGTTATAGTTGAAATCACTTTACTTGGTCTGTGCTTTTTGCCTTTCTTCCACCAATGCAAACCCAGGTAGTCTTCCCACAGAAATCAGCCTGCTGAGTAAGGAAAAATGATCAGGCAGTTTCAGTAGAGTTATTTGTGTTTCTTCATTGCCAAATCAAAATCTAACAGGATGAGATCTGCACTCGCATTCACTGCTAGTTGAGCAGTTCTCCTACAGAAGCAAAGGTGAGACCTTCTTGTTGCAAGGGCAAATCTCATTGGCATCTGAAGGAACAGCATTAGCAAAAACGGAGTGCTTTTGAAAATCCCATCACAAGAAAGAGTGTTGGAGAGAGATGCTTGTGATGTTGAAAGACATTTGTTATGCAAGCAGAGTGCTCTGCACTGTTTCTTCCCTCTGCAAAAGCACCCCTTACTGTTTTGTCCTACTTTATCCTATTTCCTCTTCACACCATTACCAAGGCAATACTTGTTTTTTTATCCTCTAACATCTTTATCCCAGGTAGAAATGCATTAACTGACCCTCCGAGCATGCTGCCAAGACCACTTAGTGGTGAAGCCTGCAGCCAGACCTGCCCCGCCACGGCACCCGCACAGAGCACCTGTCTGTGCCTGCTCCTGGCTGACCGTGCCTCAGGCCAAGGCCTCCCAGCTGGGCTTCCAGCAATACGGGACGGTGGTGAAGAAGCCCGTTGGTTGATTGACCCCATCCATGTGTTGGCTCCGTCAAGGCATCATCACCCACCACAGAGGCTGTTTATTTTTTTCGTGTCTTTTACTGTCTCTACGGCAGAAGCTGTAAATACTGCCTTTTAGCCTTCTCATAATTCAGAAGAAATGTGAATGTTGTCTCAAAGCATTTGAGACTGAGCTCCTCGGAGAGAAAAACGAAGCATGTTTCACATCCAGTTATTAAGAGTTCTCTCCAGCATGTGTGAAGGGCTCTTTTCACAGAAATATAAGTGGAAAAGGTCCATGGCCATAGCACAACAGATGTGGGGTGCTCATACCATCTGTTTGGCTCAGGGCAGCATTAGGGATGTTTGTTAACCTCCTGAAGAGCAGAAATTTCTGCATCTAGAGTGTATTTGTATCACTTTTAATGCAAAGACTGAAATCCAGGCAAAGGGCTTGGGTTCAGCAACTGACAGCATGGGAGCCCAGGAGAAAACAGAGCAGAGGGTTGCGCCTTCTGAGGGACCAGGGGTCCTGTGTACCCCTGTGTGACCAGGGTTGTGTGAAGCTGGACTGCAAAGGTCAACCAGATGGTAAGTTCAAGGAGACAGTTATACCAAAATAATCGAAAATCACAGAATCATAGGGGTTGGAAGATAATCTCTGGAGATCATCTAGTCCAACACCCTGCTAAACCAGGTTTCCTGTAGAACGTTACACAGGAAAGTGTCAAGGCAGCTCTTCTTGATTCTTGATTCTTGAATCTTCTTGATTCCTGCCCTTTATATATTTATAAGTATTGCTAAGATCCCCCTTCAGTCTTCTCTTCTCCAGGCTGAACAGTCTCAGATCTCTCAGCCTTTCCTTCGTAAGGAAGATACCCCAGGCCCCTCATCATCTTTGTAAATCTCAGCTGACTCTCCCCAAGTTCTCTCACTTTCTTGAACTGGGGAACCCAGAACTGGACAGAAATCACACATCAGTGGGAGCTCAGAGAACACAGCATTTGTACTTCTGAAGCTTCTCCACTCTTTGAGATGATCAGGGCACGGTTTGCATTAAAAGGATATTTGTATGCTTGTGCAGAGTTTTAGCTTTCTCACACTGAAAGTGTGCAGCAATGACTTAGCAATGCGCATGCTGGAATTAAGAGAACGTGTTCATTTATTTACTCGAACACATACCAGTAACTCTGTATGGTTCAAAATATGATATTGTTCCAGTCTTGTAGTAGAAGAAGGAGGGGGAAATAGGAAGGTCACTAAAATATGCATCGTTCTTCTATTATTTTCCTATATTGCCTTTTTTTTTTTTTTTTTTAAACATCTTTTCTTGCACTACATAGATTACCCCTTCTCTTTCTTGTCTCCCAAATCCCCTCTCAGCAGAATCACCTTTGCTTCACAGTGCCCATCAGTGTGCATCACAAAAAGCTGGTCCTGGCAGGAATGCACTGGATAGCCCAGCTTGATAAGATAGCTCCACGCAAAATGCACTCACCACCACTGCCTGTCCCTCTCCCACACCTTCCCTGCCCAAGTCATGCTGCTCCTTGTCATTTTGGAGATGTTCCTGTTTCCCAAACGCTGTTTTCCTATCATTCAACATGGTGTAAGGGGAAACATGGACTTTGTGTTGACTTAGTCCCAGCTGTTCAACTTTGGGAGCCAAAGGGTAGCTGAAAGTCTCAGTAAGTACAAGTTGGGCTAAGGAAAACTTCTATTGATATTGCAATTATTAAAAATGACATGTAAGTATGAGTGATTGTACATACTTACAATGACTAATTTGTGCTGGCAGGTAAACGGAAATGTCAGTGATCAGGGAATAAGCAGGTACATACATCCTGCGTGGAAACACAGCTTCTTCCATTGTTTGCTATTTACGTTATGGAAATCAAATTGACAGTTAAGATGCCAGAGGGTAAAAATATTCTGCAAATTTAACTGGACAAAAAAAAAAAAAACAAAAAACAAAAAAAAACTGTCAAGAGTTCAGAGAGCTTCTATTTTATTTTATGTGCTGTCAGTAATACTTTCACACTTCAAGAGCCTCTCATGTAAATATTTGCTTGCAAATACGAGTGGAATGGAAAACTACATGGTGACTCCTGATGCTTTAAATCAGGGTCCAAGGCTAAATTGGCCAACTGTTTTAGATGGACTGCCTTGGTAAATCTGCTGCATCATTTTCAAACAATCTCATCATCCAAATATTTGTGTAGAAATGTTCATTTCTAATTTTGAATACACCCCCGTGTTTCCAGCTATCATCTGCATGTATATGGTGATCTACTAGAGGGCTGTATTCTCACATGTAAATCAGAATAACTACACTGAACTTAAAGCCCTTGGTGTGAATGAGCTAGAGAGCTGTCCATCCTAACCTACGTAAAGAATTGACTGCTTTATTTTTAAACTGTTTGTAAATTAAGTGAAACTGTGGTGTAATGGCACTACTGCAACTGGTAATTGGCTTCTAAGCTTTACCAGATTCTTATCATAATGCCTATTAGGAAGCAAATCAACGACACTTGGCAGTGACTTACAAATATGCTCTACAATAACCTCTTCCCATTGCCATGGATTTTCTGAGGTTTAGGGTCTGAAAAATTAACTTTGCCTTCCCTATGGACTCCTGTCTGAAACGTCAACTGCTGGAGATCAAAGAAAATCCCGTCTGTGTTGTCATTTTGAGTGACAGACCAGCAATGTGTAATTCAGTAGATCAGCCCCTACTATGAAAATAATAATACCTCTCCCTTAGTTAGATCGGTAAAATCAAAGTGATGGTCTAACACAACTTAATTTCATCCTTCAGAAAAAAATCTTTCTTGAACTCACATAACAGAGACCTTTCTTTGCAGCAGTTTCCTAATTAACAATTTCACTGCTCAAGCTTGCACTTTGTCTTTTATCACTGTACTGCATTTTCTTTTTAATTTCCTTCCTTTTTCCCCTCTCTTTTGATAGTTGGCATTTTTTCTTTACTTAATAAAACAATTCAGAAAGAAATCTCCATATGGAGACCATCAGGAAGCAGTGAATATTTGCAGCAGCAAGGCCAGGAAACCCAGATTTCTGCCAAATCTGCCAACAGTATCAGTCAAGTTTTCCCCTAACATCTGTGTGTGTCAGAGTTCCTCCTGGGGTCACAAGAATATATTTTTGCAAGAGATTCTCCAAAACTAATGCCTCCTACTTTATAATGTTGGCCCACAATGTCAGAGGCATTCTTTTCCTCTTTGTATCTGTTTAGTTTCCACGGAAATAAATAGGAGGCATTTCTTTTGGAGCAACCTACATACATGTTGTGAAGGAAACACGCTTTGTTAAAATTCAGTACCAGTGAAGATGAGAAGTACAGCTAAGCTTTGGGCTGTAAGTGGGAGATGAGATGTCCATGCACTTGATGGGGCACAACATTTCCATTTACAGGGAGAAGAAGTAATTATACTACCTTACTCTTAAAAGCGTGGGCACAGCCTTTCTTGCTGAACTCACCCTTAAATTTCTGCCAGATGCTTACCTTTAGACATTCTAAGTTTTAAGTGCACTGAATGTGTGAAGATTTGAATACACATATGGGAAAATTCCAGCTCATCAAAGCACACGGTGTAGTATCTGCTGCCATAAAAACCACGGCAGCTAGGTTTTGGAGATAGAAATTATGGAATGTCCATATGAGATCACCTACTTTGATCTGCATTAGTGACCAGTACCAGCTGACTCAAAGGAAAATGCACAAATCCTTACAATAAGCTTTTATAGGATAGCTTGTCCCTAAGGCACCTCACCTCTCCTTTTTTCTTGTTAAGGATGGCTTATGCAATGGCACATAAAGGGTGAGGGATTCTGGAGTTCTCACTACTCATTTGAAATACATTTTCAAGCTATTACAATTTACATAGATCTATTGTTCATGTATTGTCCAATCCTTATTTGCTTGAGTTTTTGTTTTGTTTTGTTTTAATCTTGCTTAACTTTTGTCATCAAAGTGATTTTATCAGTGTTTCAGTAGCACTTCAAGGTAAAAGGAGAAATTCCGCCTTATCTGCCCAGAGATGCAAATTCACTTTCCAACTCTTGTTTTTGCAGTAAAAGCTGGGAATTTATCAGGTTGAAGCTGACTGTTTAGAAGAGATGGCTGGGCCTGACCCACCAGTTCTACTACCCGGTTCACTGCTTCACAAGAACTCCTGTAAACTCATGGGGGACGAAGAAAGCAGCAGCCAGGCTCAGAGGGAAAGGGGCTTTGGTTTTGCAGTGTCTTCTTTGCATCATCTTGCAGGAAAAGAAAGATCCAAAGATATAGTAGTGGATCATCAGTCAATGGGGACTAATTATTTCCCTGAACTGTTGTGTATTTTTTTTTAACTTCCTTACTCTGGTGGACTTATCAGTTATTCTTGACAGTGGCTTGTACAGTTCTTGCTCCAAAATGTAAAATGATTATTTCTATTGAGGTGTAATGGTAGATTTCATCTCTCTGATTGCTCACATAGTTACTTTCATCCAAGAAAGACACAACGTATCATTTACGTGATGTTTACTGTATATTTGTGTCATTGTGGTCCCAGTCAGATATCTGACTTGGTCCTAAGGTCAGGACTGTCTGTTGCAAAGTTCTGCACTGAGACAGTTCTTTTTGCTCTAACACAGCGTATGTCAAATCAATAATTTCCAAGGCTGTCTAGCACTGCCAGAGTAGTACAGGAGAATCAAGCTCAGAGTATCCGTGAACTTCTGCATGAAGCATTTGTTAAATGTCTCCCCTCAAACTAAAAGGCTAGCCAAGGCGTCAGCAGAGGCAGTTCTGCTCTCTCATGTCACAAGAGCCAATGATCTCACATCATACCGTTTTCAGTGCATACATCTGCACGAACCCCGTCTTTCATCAGCCTCCAAGCTTTCAGCTACCCTTGCTGCAGTCGCTGAGAGGAGGAGTGGAGGACTGGCAGATGCTGAGCTGTGGCACTTCCTCCATCTCTCGGGGGATTCTCCTCACATTTGCTCAATCAAGTCATGTACACCTTATGTCATGATGACATATGATGACATGTCATGTCAACTGAATAATAAGGTTCCACTGTTGAATCTGAGGCAGTGCAATAAGATACTCTTCACCATTCCTAAGTGGCCTGGATGATTTTGCATGCACAATATGGGATATGTCTGGATGCACAATTGAGGGCCTGCATAGTCCATGAACTGCTGTATATCTAAAGGCAAGGTGAAATGGATCCAATGGATCAGTTCACTGGTTTTCTTCAGTGATGCTACTTCCTTCAAGTACATTTCCACATGCAAAAACTGCTCTGACTTTTTCAGGCTCCTGGACCTAAAATGCCAGGATATTCATTTCCATCTGATGAGAACAGGAGATTATTTCATGTCACAACATTGGGTTTGTTCAATTTGCCCAACCAAATTAATATCGAGATTTTGTTTATGTTAAAAGTTCAGGATGCTTATTAGCTTCTGGGAGAAAACACAAAAGTTCTATTATGTGCCTTCACTGTATTAAAACAAAAAATCTTTGATGTGTCCAGCATGAAACTTTTTGAAGTTTCAAATACTATAGCAGGCGAACCGTGGAACGGAGAGCCTTTACTTTGGTCTCTGCATCTACTGACCTGTGATCTCATGCAATAAGCAACTAATAAAAACAAAATCTAGATACTGGAACAGATTTCCTTATAATATTAAACTTTTTTTTCCTCCTGTAGTATCACAAGATGGGGTATGTTGGTAATTGTTTTAGCAGTCTCCCAGTCTCAGCAGACTCTGCACGCTTACAGAAGTTAAACTGCTTTCAAAGGGAATAGCAAGCTGTACAGGCACAGAGTTTAAAACCCTTCACATTCATTAAAATGCATTTGAAGAATGATAAATCTTCCCTACATGTCAGACAGTTGTCTTTTCTGCTTTATTTTAAAAGCTACTTTTGAGAGATCTGAGAGTAAACAGCAGGCAAAGGCTTCTTTAACTGCACCTTTTTTTGCTTTTTTCCCTCTCTCTAATAAAGGAGTGTTTATGGCTTCATATACAGGACTGGAAAGAAAACGATGCGAGGAAGAGAGATTAAAGGTATAAAACCCACAGGATATATTTAAAAGTGTTTTTATTCGATAAAGAACATAAAAATCAATTCACTCTCCTTTTGGTTTAAACCAAATTATTACCACTATTTTTTCCTTGCTTATATAACACTATCACTTGACATCAGCTTTTATGTGAACCAAATGAAGATTTGGGAAAACCTAAATACAGTAATAAAATTTTCTACATTAGCTGAACATACAACATCAAATTACAAGTGTTAGAAACAATCTGACATTTAACTAGAAGGCTAACTGACTTAATGCAGGCACAGCACTGTGATGAATACATTCTAATTTCTTGGTTACAAGTGGGATAGCCAGTGGTTTCTACTGTCAGATTTATGGTGCTAAGATGTTTGTTTTCATAAATGCTGTTTAGAAAGAGAATGAAAATCTTCAAGTACTGTAACTGTCACCATTCACTGACCTCACTAAGGGAGGAACAGTTTACATCAGCTCCGTTTCAGGGTTTTCTTTCTAATTTGCTTACTCGTGAAACTGCAAAGTGTCGTCTCTATATTGTTCTCAGTGAAGAACTGTATCATTTGTATATTCTTGCACACAGTATTGAAAATGCTATACTAATTTAGTTGAAAGAAGACATAAAACACATCTAATATATTCTGTAATTATGGCAAGTGACTTTGCTCATTCTCTGTGTTCAGCCATCCTTCGTCTTCAGGGCAAGGAGAACAATGTTGCTCTATACTCCCTTTGCCATGTGCACCATGGAAATCCTTGTCTTTAATATTGCTGTTCAGCTCCAGATAGTGCTCTCACCTTCCTTTTATTCACAGTCACAAGTGGGCTCTGTGAATGTCACAGTGACTCTAACACTGACATCAAACCCACTGCTTCTGGTGCCACCTGACTTTCTAACAGTAATTCTCATGAGAGGGAAATGTGCCCTAAACAATCTGGGCAGCATTTTTTTCTCTCTTCTCTACATTTTTTTTTTTAAGCCTTTGATTGCATATGTGTACCCCTTTTTGAAAGCCATCTTGAATCTTCTCTTAAAATAGGCAGATTCCTGACAATTTTAGAGCACCATAAGCCGCATTCTTACAATACAAAGTAATTTTTATGGAGGATGGTCAGAGAAGCAGAGCACTACCTGAGGACATTCCCTAACTTAATTCCTTCTCTCATAAGTTTTCTGTGTGACCTCAGAACATTCTCTTAGGATAAAATTTCCAAGAGGGATTTGGACATTAAGCCTTGATCTATAAAAGGGCTTATGTGATTAAAATGGAACTTAGGGAGGTCTTTAAGTAGCTATGACCAAGACTGCAATCCTGCCAATTCCTGCTCAACTGCAGCTTAACCTCAGAAGCACCTAAAGAACGTACAAATTTTTATCTTTTCTTAAAATGCTTCAGAGACAGAAGGTACTGTTCTGCACAGGCAAAAGACGTAAAGACACCCAAGCTTCCTAAATAGCATGTATGGAAAATAAATATCTAATGAAGGGCCCGATGGTCCAGGACCTGGGCACCTGTTTACATTCTGAGTTAGTGAGTTACAGTTAACAAGGTTACTACATTCAGATACTCCCAGGCCTAACTCCCCATCATTCAGTAGGAGCTGACAGCCTGGAAAATTCTGAGATTTGTTCTTTGGATGCATAACCCGCTCTTGAAAGTGCAACTTCCATATTTTTGGCAGTCACTTGTAGTGCCTCTGGGCCTCAGTAACTCATCAGTGGAACGGACTTTAAGGTGCTTCTCTGCCAATCAAGATGAAAGGTAAGTACCTTAAAAACCATGAAGATCCTAGGCATTAATAGAAAGCAGTGTCAGATCAGCTTTGATTGAATTATTTCTAGTTAGAATCTATTTTATATTAAAAGTAATTTTAAGTGTAGAACAGCCCTAGGAAGAGTCAAAATTAAAGCTAGATTGTGATGAGGTCTGGAATTGTCATGAAACAGCCGCCGTAATATTCTGGTTCTTCTCTGAAATGTCCTTTTTTCTTAAGCTATTAAATCAAATTTATAAAAAATAAAATAAAAATAGAACAAACAAGTACCAATATCAAAAAAGAGTGAGCCTGCAGAAGTCTTTTGACATCTGAGTTATTTGCTGGTCACAAGAAATGATGCACGTTGTAGGTTTTAGGAAAACACTATTTTTCATCTGCTGGTGTGCAGAATCTGCTCCAAGGATAGGAATACAGGCACTGCAAATATTCTACTGCTGTAAATAGTTACTGACCTCTGGCACAAAAAAAAAACATCTTTAATTTTGAATGTTTCTTTCCAAGCTAACACACTTAGGTATGAGTTTGCTTTGTTTTCTAGATTTTACTAGGAAATAAATGACTTTCAATATTGTATGAATTATTTCATCCCCACCTATATATGCTTTGTTTAAAGTAGTTTAAAATAACACTCAACGAAGGATCTTTGGGGACCACTTTTCTTTGGGACTGTTTCACAGTCCCTTAGATAGTTCTGCTTGGAACTTATTCCTGTTGTTCTTCTCAAAAACAACATTTGTTAAAATAATCACATTAATTTTTAATCCATGAAACCATTTCAGGCTTTTCGAGGTAAAAGGGAATGCTTAATCTGCTGCTTAATCACCCTCTTTTTGGCCTCTTCTGCAGTCACCCACATGCCAGACATCATTTTCATTTGCTCCCCAGGCTTTCTAGCCCTGGGTGACCAACATGCGAGTGATTCCGGAGCTGAGCTTCAGGCCAGGCACACTGGGAAACTGGGAAACAGTAAAAAGCTGTTAGAATCAAGGGGAACATGGATTTGCCTGGCTGCACTGGTGTATGCCTGGGGTGCCTTCACCCTCTGAGCTTCTTACCTTCACCTGAGGCTTCTTGATGTCCTTGCACCAACTTTGCATGCTTCCTACAGAATTTGTGCTCCAACAGCACCGAGGGCAAAAAAAGCAGCGGCTTGACAATGCGCAATATTTTGTGCTGCAAGTAATTCAGACTAAATCATCGCTTAGCCCTTTGTCTTAAATACTTTTCCCTACTTTTCTCTAGCTTGTGTAGCTCCTGCCTCCTGTTAGCCACTCTCAGCTGGCTGTCCTGACTCTATTTGGGAGACTTTTTGGCTTGCTGTGTGTCCTGAGTCAGTTGTTTGGTTTACAGGGTTTTCCATATCTGAGCTCAGCTGTGTGGTTTGTTTAGTTGTTGGAGACTGGGGTTGGCCATTTGAATTCCTGGGTCTTGTGTGTCTGAAGCAAACCAGTTTGGTTTTACAAAAATATTCTGCAGTATGACAGCCTCTTGCATAATAATCAGTGTTCAGGAGCGATGACAGGCAGTATCCACAGGAATTGGGTAATCAATGGAAACTCAAGTAATTGGCATGTTAATGGTAAAAAAATTAACTCATTCTAGGAACATGAATGGCATGGATTCCTAAATGGTATTGTTATTTATTTTTTTTCAAAAAGGTTGTGATGTCAATATCAATAATTGCCTCTGAGAATATTAGCATAATGGCAATATTAGCAGTGGCTGTGTCCCTCAGGGAAGAAAACAATCTGTCACATGGAAACGTAATAGCAAATCAGTTACAGTATAATAAAAACAACATAAACTTAAAGCCTACAGGCTTATTTGTATGTTATGATTACTACAAAACCTCTTAATGTATAACTGCTAATCACTTAATCAAGTGTTTCAATTTCAAGCCCTCTTGATGACAGCAAATTAAGACCTTCTGACACTGGAAGTTCTATGGGACAGGAGCCTATTTTTGGGAATGGGCACGTGTACTGCATTGCACTCACACCCAGATCTCTGTGCTTAGAGTATCTCAGTAATGTGAACAGTCCTTAGGACTAGACCATGTAGGCACTTGAGATGAAGGTCTTGTCTTCTAAGGAGTCTCAGCTAGGCTGCATACCACTGTAAGCTATTTGCAATAGAAGGAACACTGCAAGGTATGATATATATGTACCATATCATTTTTCACTGACCAATCACAGCATTTTTTTTCCTTTATTTTTTGAAGTTATTTATCATAATGCATATGTATTCTTAATGTTCCCAAAATGACCTATTTGTGAAACTACATGATTTCCCACAGCTTGCCAACAGGAAGGCATCAATAGAAACAAGCAGCTAGATTCATTTTTATGTTGCTTTCTATAAGTTAGTACTGATTTTAACGGCCTCTGCTAATTTCTACTTCTAGCTTTCTGTTGTAGAGGAAACGATGGCTTATTCAGGAGTTCTGCTCCTTTTACTATAAGAGTCCGCAGTTACACATAAATTAGTCTGTATAAATATGAACTGCACTTGAAAGAGTTGTTCGAAAAATGTCCATATGCTGATATCTGACAGTCATTCAACCAGTGGAAGCAAAGACGTAGCGCTGTTGTTCTTCACAGGGGGAACAAAGGGACATGCTAAGTTACTACATCTCTTCTTTGTTGACATTGAACCCTTATTCTGGACAAAGTGATCCAGAGGAAGATAAATAAAAAAAAGGCTTTGATTTTTCAAAATAGTGACTTTGACTTGGCCGGAAAAGAAAAATAAAGCAAGCCAGTACCATTTTACCACATGCCAGGAGACAGCGGTAAGTTTTTATTTTTATAGCACATTCTGGAAAACATCAGGGAAGGAAAAAAGAATCACAGAATCACATAATTATAATCCTCTATATTAGGAATTAAAATACATTTTTATATCATTTCTGTTAGGTCATATTTTAAACTTTTTTGCACGCTTTAGATAATCAACAATATTAAAAATTAAGGAGATGAATGAAAAAAGGAAATGTAAAATATGTCTCCATTTTGATGGAAGGAAAATACAGTAGTAAATCTGTCTTGGTTTCTGAGCTTATACCTTCAAAAGTGATCTTTGATGTTTCTTTTGGCTGCATTGGGCCTTTGGACACATGGGAATCTCTTCCCACGTGTTTGGTTGCAAGACTGAGACTTCATGTGGTAGGTCTTTGAACACTCATCACTTTACATAGAAAAGGATCTGGTCTACTACTCACCACACTGTAATCAATCCAAGTCTAGAAGATGGGAAAATGGAAGAACAGCATCATTTTTTATCTTCATATTCAAAATAGCAAGCCCATTAAAACGGCAGCTACATTATATACTCTCTGATAGTTTACATTTAAAGTTTCTTCTGGGTCTTCTGGTGGAAATCATAATTCTTTCCTCTCAAGTTATTCTGGTTTCAGCTGGGACAGAGTTGATTTTCTTCACAGTGTCTGGTATGATGCTATGTTTTTGCTTTAGGAGAAAAAAAATATTGATAACATATTGACATTTTAGTTGCTGTAGAGCAGTGCTGCACAAAGACAAGGACATTTCAGTTTCTCAGCTTCTCATACTCTCCTGGCAGCAAGAGGTTGAGGGGCACAAAGAGCTGGGAGAACCAGGACAGCTGACCTAAACTGGCCAAAGAAATATTCAATACCATATGGCATCATGTGG
>JAOWBP010071126.1:0-31065 GCA_028571105.1 Tragopan temminckii
GTGGCAGGGGGGTTGGAGATTCATGATCCTTGAGGTCCCTTCCAACCCTGGCCATTCTGTGATTCTGTGACTCTGTGAAAGACTGAAACAAGTTGCTAAAAAATTGAGAAAGAAGAAAATAGTTAGTACAAATATATATTAAAAACAAAACAAAACAAAACAAACAAAACTGCTGTTCTTTTATGGGGGCTGAGCTCTTGTCTGCTTGGCTTTCATTAGATGCCAGCAGCAATGCCACAACTGCATACTCTCCTGCAAGGATGGTGACTACAAAATCCAAGATATCTCTTTACATGAGTTCGCCTTCAGTAGAAAGTCATCTTGAATCGGACATGAAAAAAGATTTAAATTTGCAGATTCAATGTTGACAGTCCCTAAGTGTCTGGTACAAGAAAAATCATTTTCAGCTATGCATCAGTCTAGTCCCAGGCAGAGCTGGCCTCAGGGGTCTGATACATTGCCAGAACTTGGCCTGACGTATGAAGCCTGCTCAGTCAGTAACTGATGGATTGATACAGCCAACCCTGCCTGGTGATGTCCAAATGCAGGATGATGTTCTTTGGAAAGTCTCAATAGAGGTTTCAGCTATCTAGCACACAGTACAAATATAGAAAAGATTGATTTGCCAGGATGTTCTCTCAAAATCACATGCTGCCTAACACAATACTTTGATCACTTAGAATTAGGCTGAATTGAAATTCTCTGCCAGGAGCAGGAAAGATGTCTTTCAGGATTTTCCATGCTACTGCCTCCAGTCCATTTGCGGAGGAGAGATGCAGAAGCCTCTGAGACCCAACACAACCATGTTACTTATCTTTGAAAACAGGGCACAAAACTGAAAGGTGCACAGTACACAATAAAAGCCAAGTGTTTACTACCCTGCATGGCTCCCTGTATCCTTCCATCATCCATTAAGTGATGTGTCTAACATCTGTTGTGAACAGTTCATTTACTTCCTCATCTTGTTGGATTACCTATAGATACATGGCTTATTTCCCACTTTATATGCAACCATGACCTTAGTTGCCTTTGGTAAATTAATCAGTATGCAGCTTGCATTTTTCAGTAGTACAAAGCGTTTTCTGTTGATAATGAAGACTAGAAGTGATCACTTCTCATCTCACAGTCACTGCTAGAACAACTTCATAATCACTGGAGAGCATTGGGGAGCACAGAGATTAGGTCAGAGAAGTGATCCTTTGAAGTGTCTGCACTCTGGTTGACATCTACCATAAGCATTAGGGAAATTTGGGGTTTCATTTTCTCTGCAGGAACAATGAGCAATTCAGGCAACAAAGCAGTCAAAGAGGAGATAATTAAAGATGGCTTGTTTAATAATACACTTCGTGAAAATCAAGTTTAGAGTTTGGAGTTTCTTATTTCAGGAAAATGTCAGCACTTCAATAGAAGAAATTGCTTTCTGAAGATAGAGAGATGTGAGAAGCACTAAAAATGTTAAGACGCATATTAGAATACTGTGATAACATTTTATGACTAAAAAAAAATAATCATGACAGCTCCATTGCAACTTACATACAAAGACAAAAATTTGCTAGTTTTATAGCCTGGCTTGCAGTGTTCTCTACAAAATGCAGAAACTTTAACAGTCCAATTGTAAAATCCAAACTGATTTATCTAGAAATCTGCAATTTATACACTATTTTTCTTTTGTCGTACATTCAGCATTGCTTTCAGCGAAGATTTAGATTAATATTCAACAATGGTTAAATTGTCAAACAACATATTTCCCTGTGCTTAGTCACTAAGAAAGCAAGAATAATGCCCTGGTAATATTTCTCAATATTGCTGCAAAGCTGTACTGCACACTGTATGCACTGGATTCAGAGCATTAAGCAAGTATCTATGTTGATGTGCTCTTTAACAGGACTGCAATTTCCAGAAACCCTTTCAGAGTTTGCCACGGTGTACTAGTTCAAACTGAAACAGTATGTTGCAAAGAATGAGACTGTAAAGTTTTTGCCAGCTGCCTCTGCACGGTTCAGTCACTCATGTTAAGAGATGAAAATTGCCACAAAAACGAGGTTCTGTTCTCTGGCCATCCGCCAGTCAGTATGGGGTCATGAGGCAGTACAAAGGTGCACATTAGTGGGTGCAAGGGTCTGGAGCAGAAAGCAGTCCCCATCAAAATGTGTCTCCTCCTCCTTTAGTTGCAGTACAAGAGACAGCAGCTGCTAGAGGAGCTGATGTTTATCTGCTTTACCAAAGAGGGGACAAGAGCCAACTATATCAGCAGAGAGATCAATCTCACCTACCTTTCCATGCCTACAGTGTTCGTAAACTTCTGCCTTTCAGGCACTGAATATTAGCATTCAGACTTTCCTTGCAGTCCACAGGCAGAAATAACCACTGTAGCCATCTAAAATTGGTTTAGTGATTCTCACCCGAATAACACCTATGTTTGTGCACTCACAAACAGCTTTGCAGCTACTTCCAACATGGACATCAATACAGGTGTGAAGGTAAGCAAGACAAGTGTCAGACAGGATGTAGTGGCTTTTATTGGTCAGTATCACCAGAAAAAAATTAAATATCTGCTACATCTTGAGTCCAGAAAGAAAGGAGGAGACTACAAAGCTACATCACCTTCCCAGGCCTATTGATCAATAACCAAAGTTTGTGTCAGGGCTAGACATTGTTTATACCCCCTACCTCCAGTAGCAAGACCTGTGATGTCTATCCAAACAATTATCAGAATGCAAAGTTGGTAACTGTGAGCCACCAACTGAAACAGAGTGTATTTGGGGAAGGGAGACAGGATAAAAAATAATTAGGATAAGAGCAAAATAGTATCAGTTCCTTCCCAGCAGACAATTAAAAGTCAGCAAATACGTGGCAGTGACAGAGAGGGAAAAGATGGAAAATAAAAGCTTTAGCTCCAGTGAACACTACTTCTCCAAAACAAGAAGGCTTTTCTAGGCCAGCAGGAAAAACACAATCTTTCAGCTATGTAAACCTTTAACAATGGGTTGGCAGAATCCCTATTCTCAGTACAGGGAGATCAGGACCACAGGATACTAGAACTCATTGGCTACAACACTTTGCTCCTTTGGACACAGAATGAACAGAAATGGGTGCCAAATGTCAATTTTCAAACTGGGATATAGGATCAGAATAACAGGATTATTGAGGTGGAAAGGGAGCTCTGGAGGCCACCTTGTTCAACCCCTGCTTCAGCAGGACCACGTCCAGGTGGCTTTGGGAGATCTTTGGAAGAGACGCCACAGCAACTGGGCAGCCTGCGCCACTGCTCTGTCACCTGCACAGCACAGAAGTGCTGCTGGTGTTCAGGGGGAACCTCCTATGCACCAGTTTGTGTCCACTGCTTCTTGTCCTGGCACTGCGCAACACTGTCTCTCTGGTACGGAGGGGCCCAGAACTAGACCCAGCACTCCAGCTGCAACTTACCAACACGGGGTAGAGGGGAAGGATCACTCTTGGACTGCTAGTAATATTTTGCCTCACGCAGCCAAGAATACCATCAGCCTCCTTAGCAGCAAATCACTCTGCTGGCTCGTGTTCAACTCCATGTCCACCAGGACCTTCAGGCCCTTTTCTGGAGAGTTGCTTTCCAGCTGGGTGCCCTCGGGTTCCTCCCCAGGGGAAGCACTCTGCTCTTCTCCTTGTTGAACACCATGAGGCTCCTCTCAGGCTCTCTCCTGCCTGTTGAGGTCTCTCTGGATGGCTGCACGGCTCTCTAGTGAGCCAGCCACTGCCCCAAATTCTGTGCCATTCATGAATTTACATGAGGGTGTCATCATCCAGATGGTTAAAGAAGATGTAAAACAAGACTGAACCCAGTACTCTGTGTCACTTTGCTAGTCACTGGCCTCCAGCCAGACTGCACCTCTCACCACTACTCTCTGGGCCCAGCCATTCAACTCATTTTCAATCCACCTTGCTTTCTGCTCATCCAGCCCATACTTCAACAGCTTCTCTATGAGGATCTTATTGGAGGTGGTGTCAAAGACCATACTGAAATCCAGGGAGACAATATTCACTTTTCCTCCCCATGCAGAAGGCTGATGATTTCATTATAGAAGCTTATCAGGTTGATCAGGCACAACTTCCTCTTGGTGAATCCACGCTGGCTATTCCTGATGATTTTCTTCTTCATGTGCCTGGAAATGGTTTCCAGGATGAGCTGCTCCATCACCACCCCCAGGGACTGAGGTAAGACTGACCAGCCAGCCATTCTCCAAGTCCTCCTTCTTGCCCTTTTTGAAGACAGGAGTGACACTTGCTTTCCTCCAGCCTTCAGGCACATCTCCCAGTTGCCATGGTTGACCAAAGATTATAGAGAACGGCCTCACGATCACTGATGGGTGCATTTAGTCAGGGCCCACGGACTGGAAGATGTCCATGGAGGTGGTCCTTGAATGCTAACTAGCTTTCTTGGGGCCTCTCTTCCCTGCAGGGCCTTACCCCACAGGACTACCAAGCAGATCCTTGGAGAGGCCCAGGTCTGCTCTCCACAAGTTCAGGGCTGTGAGCTGTCATTTATTGCTCCTCCTTGCTCTCGGGATCTCAACCACCTCTGTTTTGTGGTCACAGCAGCCAAGATTGCCTCCATGCTCCACATCCCCAATGAGCCCCTTGTTGCTGGTGGCCACGAGGTCCTCTCCTTGTTGGTTCCTTTGTCACTTGGAGGAGGAAGCTCTAAGAACACTCCAGGAACCTCCTGGTTTGCTTATGTCCCATGTGGATTGGTGGCACTGGTCAGCCACCCTCACCCTTGTCCCTTTATCCCCTGCTCCTACTTGTGTGCTGTTTTTCCATCTGAATCATTTATCATGGCCTTGGAGCACAACAGAGCTGTGATTTGCACTGAAGCCACCAGCCTGCAGGAAACAGAAGGGCTCTAAGAAAAGGGAGGCTCCGGTTACAACTTCCCTCTTACTTACTGCTCCTGGCAGCACGGAAGCAGAACTGCCGTGAATGAGATGGAGCCTTAACCACGTGCATCCCTGAGACACAAACACAGAGACTGCGAATCCCGCAGTACCGCTCCATCCCTGCTTATGAATCCTCCCCGAGATGCCTTGGCTTTAAGGAACACGTGCAGCTTTCCTCCTAAAGCCAGCCAGCTGCATTGGTTTTGTCTCCTGTTCCTATTGCACCCACAACCTCTCTGAGCAGCCCATGCCAGCGCCTCACTGCCCTCTGAGTAAAGAATTTCAACCCAACATCTAACCTAAATTTCCCCTCTTTTAGTTTAAAGCCATTCCCCCTTGTCCTATCACTATCAGACCATGTAAAAGCCAGTCCTCCTCCTGCTTGTAAGCTCCCCTCAAGTCCTGGAAGGCCGCTTGTTGGTGTACAGGCGTTTGGAGGACTTTGGTCAAGCAAAACGTGGGGCAACACTGTAAGCAGGGATGCATAACATTGTTCCTGTTGCCTCAGATGTACTTTTTTATAAAGAAAAGTTGTTCTGTGGGTGTGGATAGCCTTGCTTTTGGGGTGCTGGTCCCACACGTGGTGTGCAGCTGATGCCCCTACATGACAGTGGAGAGCCTCAAGGCCCAGCGTGGCCACCCCAGGCCGTGGGGCTGCGGGGCTGAGGCTCTGCTGGCCCAGCACAACCCATCTGTCTGCCCGCCTTTCACTTTCTCTTTTTGCAGTGGTGGGTGGGGCTGCGGTTACCTTGGTCGATTATTTACAGTTCAAATGGGAATCACAAACAAAAGGACGTGTTTAATAAGAAGAATGTTTTCAGCGCTGTTGCTAAACCCATGACCACTCTGCATTGTTGGTGGGCGATATCTTTTTGAATGCACTTCCTGCATGTTTTGTTTTTCAGGAGGCAGAGAGGCACACACAAACACAGCTCACATCGTTGGACACAGCACAAGCACAGCGTGCTCACAGCTCAGCAGTGAGTGGTGCTATTGGGGTTCAGGTAATGAAATGGGGGGAGAGCCCCTTCTTCCCCATTCCTCTCACTGCAGCAGCTGCTGGAGATACCCAGGACAGGGGATCTGCAGGCTGGGGTTGCTCTGTGCACACTGCAGAACGTGAGAGCAAAGTGATGTGGGCAGGGAGGGGGCATGGAGGGCACATGAGCTGCTGCACAGATCTGTGCTTAAAGCATGATGAAAATCACGTGGTTTCCTATTTCATTGCTCTAACTGAGCCTCCAGATTTACCATATTGCTTCTGTGGGAGCTGGTGAAAAAGGCAGCGGTGTTCATGTGTGCCAAACTGCAAAGAGGTGACTGTGCTGTGAAGTTAACGTGAGCTGTTCTCAGCACCTGGACCTTGAACCCTGCATCCTCACCATCTCCATTGTCCACATTATCTCTATCATCCCACCATCCCTATCATTCTAATCACCCCCATGGTGCTATGATACCCATTGTTCCCATCATCCCCCTCATCTCCCTTGTCCCCATCACTCCTATCGTCCCCATCATCCCTATTATATCCACCACTCCTAGCATTCTTATCATGGCCATGATCCTATTATGTTTCTCATTCCCATCATCCCTGTCACCTCCATTCTCCCCATCATTTTCATCATCCCCATCGTCTCCATTGTCCCCATCATCCCTTGTCTCCACTATCCCCATCATCCTCATCATTTTCCATCATTTCCCATCATCCCCACTGCATCCATTTTCCTCAAGTCCCCATGGATGGCATCCATTCTGAAATACTAAAAACACTTCCTTCTGAAATACTGTAAAAAGATGTGGTGGATTCTTTTGTTTTACTTTTTTTTTTCTTCACTTTTTTGTTTCTTCCCTGATTTTCCATCTCAGAACATCGTTAGCAGAAATGTAATGAATCTTTAGGAGGGCTCCCAGAGTCTGTAGGGCTTTGCTTGGTTTTGGACTGGGTTGTTACTGCTCCAGGAAGTCACCTGAAGGTTAATGCAATTGCCATAATACAATAGATGTAAGAAAATAGATTATATCTTGATTTAAAGTCTGGGCTTCCAAACGGTGCAGCTCCCCTTGGAAAACACCCAGGTTTTTGGAGCTGTTTCCAAAACACTTTTTAAGGAAAGCAGAGAAATAAATTAACGGCCAGAGCCGTGGGGTCCCCCTGCAGCCTGTCTGCAGAGACCACTCTACAGCAAACAGCACAGGCGGGGTGCCAGGTGGGAGGAGGAAGGTGAGAGAGGCTCTTTGTGACCTTCTCACCGCTCCTGGTGCCCATGCAGGATGCTGAGTGTGTTGCCTGGGATGTGGCGACTGACGTGCGATAGTTCCTGGGATTCTGGGTGTTTGATCCGAGGAAACAACCAGTGAGCCAGGAAATGTCAAGATTACATCACAGGCAGAAATTTTTTAAAGCCCTGAAAGAGAGCTTGTTAAAGCCCATTTCTCCGCAGCACAATCCCAGCTGCTTTCATTTTTGCGTTGCACTTCAGCTTTACTGCAACGGGCAAGCGGAGCCTCTCCCAAACACTGCTCTGCTTTCTTCTCCCCCAACACATGGAGCTTTCACCAACCCCAGCTCCAGGCTCCCCCCCCTGGGATGGGGCCATGGGGACATGGCCATGGCCAGTAGCACACACAGGGCAGGACGGAGGGACACAGTTCTCGTGCCACCAGGGATCTGGGGGTCCTCAGTGGTGCCTGCCCCGGCCCCTGGAGAGGGACCTGGAGGAGGTGCCAAAACTCACAGCGAAATCTCACCTCGTTGTCTCCTCTTTAAATCCCTAATTTTGCAATGTTGTTAAGGGGCATCCAGTGGAGTATGTGACCCACACGTGTTTTAATTTCTTTTATGGGCTCTGGTTTGCTCTGTGCTGGATGTGTTTTTATAAAATGAAGATTTATTGGAACCTGGATTTTACGGCTTTAAGGTTCAATTGAGAACAGATTGCGAGTTTTTCCTTTTGGAAGAGGTTGGGGATGTTTGGAAGAGCCCCAAATAACCACGGTCCACCCATGGCACTCATGAAAGCCCAGGCCAAGGCTGACACCTTTTCACTTAACTTAAGCTATAATGTCAAAGCAAAAATTTACCATCATCTCCTGTTATGCCTTCCATATGCGATGCTCTACTGCATATAGAGGCGTGGCGTAGGTGCTTGGCTGCTCTCGTGCCAGTATCTAAAGGGAAGCTACCAGTATATAAAGGCAGGCTATAAGGAAGAAAGGGACAGACTCTTCAGCTGGGTCTGTTGTGATAGGACAAGAGGAAATGGTTTCAAACAAAAAGAGGGAAGATTTAGATTGGGTATAAAGAAAAAGATTTTACAGTCAGGGTGGTGAGGCACTGGCACAGGGTGGTGAGGTGGTAGATGCTCCATCCCTGGAGATACTCAAGGTCAGGTTGGACAGGGCTCTGAGCACCCGATGGAGCTGTAGGTGTAGCTGTTCAGTGTAAGGAGTTGGACTAGGTGACATTTAATGGTCCCTCCCAACTCAAACAATTCTGTGCTTCTATGAAATGACGATCTGTGCCATAACAGAGCCTGGACTCAGTGCCGTGCCCAAGAGAGGACGAGTCAGCAAGAAATCCAAGTACACATTATGAATGGTGCTGCAAATTCCCTTTCAGATGTGCACTTGCATTCCTGGCTTTTCTAGTAATGGCACAGAGATGCCACTGCTTTCTATAGCAGCCATGCACCCAGCATATTTTAATACACACTTATAATCGTAGAATCATAGAATTGTTTGAGTTGGAAGGGACCTTTAAAGGCCATCTAGTCCAAATTCCTTGCAATGAACAGGGACACCTACAGCTCCATCAGGTGCTCAGAGTTCCATCCAACCTGATCAGTCTCCAGGGATAGGGCATCCACCAGATCTCTGGGCAACTTGTGCCAGCACCTCACTAAATGGAAGCTTAGAACCACAGGAGTATCCATGGAGCACACACCATGTGTTTATATAGCATTAAGCACAACCCAAAGTACGGGCAATAAACACAGCCCTGTTAAGAGCAACATTCATTCAGAACAAATTCCAGCTCCAGCACAGGGCAACCCCGTTCCCTTCTGTTCACTCTGCGGCCGCCGGAGCCAAGGCGCAGCCCTGTGCTGGCAGTGTCAGCGCTGGGCATTGCGTCCCGCGCTGCCCCGGGCACGGCAGTACGACGCGAGCAGCACCGAGGAGCAGAGCCCGCCCGGCTCTCCGGTTACCACGAGGTGAGTAAACAAACACGTTTATCACGAGGCAGCGGGGCGGTCCGCCAGCTTTGGTTAAAATTAAACAACAACAAAATCATTACGGCATGAGAAAAGTCCTCCATGAGAACGCTCATCCACGCGAGCACCAGAAATACATCTTGTCACAGCGCCGGGCCCCCACATCTGTTCTGCCACCAGAGGATTCTCCACGAACAGCCGCTTTAATGGGAGCAAGCAGCCTGCTTGCAGACACGAGCTCCAAAAATACATCTCCTTTCCTCCCCGTGCAGTCCCGTGCTTGGCAGGGAACCAGACATAAGGTTCAGCTCCCAGTTCAAAAAGCCCTTCTGTAGGAATCGGCTGTGAGCTTGATTTAATAAAAACCCGCCCGGCTTCCTCCGGGGGGGCTAATGGGATGCAGAGCCCCGCACCTCGCGGGCTCCGTCGAGGCACCGCGCTGCTGGACCCCATGGGTGCTCCCAAGGCCAAGACGGGGCGCTTTCCGCCATAGCGGGGTGCTGAATCGGAGCTGTTGCCCCAACCCCCCCGGGCGCTGAGGAGGAAGAGGAGGGTTTCTCAGTGTGCAGCACAGCTGCCAGCTCCAGAGCTCCAGTTTCTGATTGAACGTAGCACAATCGCAGTGCAATTCACAGCTAAATTATATATTGAGTGTTGGAAATCTCGACATCTTGTAAACGATATTCCATTGACGAGCATCTATCCACTCGTCAGCTGCACCAGGCTCAGGAGGACGTCCTGCCCTCACCAAATCCATCTCCATGTGAGCGCAGAGGTGGGATCGGCACTTGGAAGGTCTTTCCACGGCTACGGGGCTGCGTCAGCACCCTACAACCCGAAGCCTGGGGCTGAACCACTGTGAATTCAGCGTTTCCTTCACCTGTTCCAAGGGAGCAGCAAAAAGCAGGGAAGGGAGCACAGGCTGCATGGGAGACAGATGCAGCCCAAATAGTAAACAGTGAAATGAGCCCTTCTGAAATTCGTAAATTTCCTGGATCCATTTCCCTCCTTTCCCAGCGTTTTGCTGAGCACTGCAGGATTCAAGCCATTATTATTTTAAGCAGTTTTTTGGCTTTTCTGCCTGCAAAAATAGTCATCACTTGTAAATTTAAGGCATTGCTGTCTTATCTGGTGTGCAGCCAAAGGGGATGGAAACAATAGAAGAAGTGTGAACTTTCTCCTTCATCTCAGTGAACATTAACTTCAAAGCCTGGCTGTAAAGTCTCAGATGTAATGACTATTTGTCCAAAGGAGAAACACATCAGCTTGATCAATGAATTAAAGTTATAAAACACAGAGGTTACATTTGCTCGGCACTTGTGAAAAAACATATGGCTGTGCTTGGGTGTGGGGCAAACTGTTACCAAGTTATTGGAGAGCGGTTGGTGCTGCTGGGCTTTCTGTCCCCATGGTCCCTCTCTCGGTCCTCGGGTGCAGGACCGAGCTCACTTTGTCACTGAGGTTTCTCTGCAGCACTGCTAAGCTCTGGCAGCCAAATGCCATGAGAACTGGGCAGCAGCGCTGGCACAGCTATGCGAGGATGCTCAGGGATATCAAAGAACTGTCGTAAGATCCCTAGATCCCTCCTTTTTCCCACATTTTCCATTTTTCTACCAAAAAGTCCATGGAAAATCTCCTGGGCACCCTGCTCTGGGTGTCCCTGCTGGGGCAGGGCTGGGCCAGGTAACCTGCAGAGGTCTCTTCCCCATGAAAAAGGACAAGAGTACAAATCTCTTTTTGCTTCCGTAATTTCACATCAGGAACCCGAAGGGAAGAACACTTCTATTATTTGAGTTTTATCGAATAGTTTCCCAAAGACGACCACTACACGACCCCTTCCAGAAAACACCCCTTCTCCTTTCCTTGTTGTAGCTGGTGTGAAGAGCCCAGACCCATCCCATCCCCAAGCAACAGCTGCATGGGCCTTGTCTGGGAGGTTTGCCTGTAGGAGCGTGGCCCGGCTGGCCCTGTGCTGGCAGTCTCCCTAGGAGAAGCCGTGAGAACTGGGCAGCAGCATTGGCACAGCTATGCGAGGATGCTCAGGGATATCAAAGAACTGTCGTAAGACCCCTAGATCCCTCCTTTTTCCCACATTTTCCATTTTTCTACCAAAAAGTCCATGGAAAATCTCCTGGGCACCCTGCATGGGCCTTATCTGGGAGGTTTGCCTGTGGGAGCGTGGCCCGGCTGGCTCTGTGCTGGCAGTCTCCCTAGGAGAAGCAAGCAGAACCCCACCACGAGCACCAGCTTCTCCCTCCTGGGCAACAGGGCTGGGTAAGTGGAGCACGCTGCAGCTCTGCCTGGGGAAGGAGAGGAGGAAGTGCCGGAGTATGAAAGGAGGGTTTGTCTGAAAGCTTCCTAACATCTTCTGCCAACAGCTTGTTTGCATCAGCTCTGGGTGAACATGACCAGGAGAGCTGTGTTGTTCTTGTATAGGAGCTGGGTTCAGCTGGAGCAAACTTCACCTGGCCCTGCTGTACTTGGCCTCCAGGAGGTGACTTACCAAGAGGCCTCCTCCATGCCATCCCTTCACACCATCAGTTTCCTCAGGGAACAAGTGGTGGGGCTGGCTGTGAAGGGCTGGAGAGGGCACCCTCCTCCTTGTCCTCAGTCCTCAGGAGACCCGGGGATGTCACCACACCTAGGCTTGTAGGTGTATTCAATCTGCTCTTAGCAAAGGGATTAGAAACAGCTGTCCCTTTTCAGTGCTCCAAGTCCCACTTTTCATCTCCACTGGGTCAAGTCCTGGGCTCTGGAGCAAGCTAGGAGCAGTGACATGTGTTACACAGTCAAAAAGCGATGGTCACTCTCTGGTTCAGTATGAGGCCTCACCTCGAGTACTGTGTTCCGTTTTGGGCACCTCAGTACAGAAAAGACATTGAGGTGCTGGAGCAGGTCCAAAGAGGGGCAACAAGGCTGGTGAAGGGCTTGGAGAATATGCCCTATGAGGAAGGCATATTTTGGAGGAAAGGAGGCTGAGGGGAGACCTTATTGCTCTCTTCCAATATCTGGAAGGTGCTTACAGCGAGAGCGGGGCTGGTCTCTTCTCAGTGGTGACAGGTGACAGGACGAGGGGAATTGGCCTCAAGTTGCACTAGGGTAAGTTTAGGTTGGATATCAGGAAACATTTCTTTACAGAAAGGGTTGTTAAGCAGTGGAATAGGCTGCCCAGGGAGATGGTTGAGTCACCATCCCTGGATGTGTTTAAAAACCGTTTGGATGTGGTGCTCAGGGACATGATTTAGCAGAGGACTGTTCGAGTTAGGATAGGATGGTTAGGTTGTGGTTGGACTTGATGATCTTTAAGGTCTTTTCCAACCTGAGCAATTCTATGACTACGATTCTATTTGTAAACAGAGGCCTGCCAGACGCTTTGGGTGGGAGGAGTGAGATTTATCAGGAAAAAGGAAGAGGAAAGCAAGAACCTTGAATGCTTATGATCTGGCTGTGCAGCTGCAGTGACAGAGTGAACTCAAGATCAAAGGGAATGCACTGTTGCTCTCCAACACCTCGCCTAGACCAGGGATTAGACCCAGTATTAGTTATCAGGCAGTATAAAAAGCACAAACATGCCCTTTGCTCCTTGGAAGATACGGAACCCAGAAGGATGCCAGATTTGATTTAGGAAAGCACATTTGCATGTGTTGGTTTCTTCAGCCCTGCACCGCTCCTCAGAACCCTCTGCTGCTCTGGGTGGAGACAGAGCAGGGCTGCAGACTACTGCTGCTGCAGGAGTGTAATTGCAATTGCTGCTTGGTGCTTCTGTTAATCTCTGAGATCTGCAGCAAGCACTCAAAGTGCAAACTGGGAGTGTTTTGGGGCAGGGATGCACTGCAAGAAACAACCCCACAGGACTGGAACAAACCCACGTGGAACTTTTTGGTGCTTCCATTTCACTGAAGGAAAGGAGGCCAGACTGAAGGCCAGGCTTCTCACTTGGATTTCGGAGACTTGGATTTGGAGAGAATCTCCAATACCCGGCTTTGCAGCAGGGTGTGCCCTATGTGCTGAAGTCCCAGTGTGGTTCAGCTCTCAGCCCGGTCTCTGGCCAGAATTGTACCGTCATTCTACAAAACCCATTAGCTCACCTAGTGTGTCCAAAGAGGTTTTTGGCTTCTGGGGCCACAACGGGAAGGTGGCAGCAGTGAAGACCCATGTCAGCCTCTGCAACAACCATGCTTCAGCACAGGCTCCCTCTAAAAGCCATGTACTGCAGAACAGATGGTACATCTGTTTCTATTTCCAGTATGATCTCACTAATCACTTTTTAAGAATCCAGCATTCAGAGCTAATCAACATGAGCTGAATTGCAGTAAATGTTCCTACGACAATGGAAAACCCTTTGCAACTGCCTTTCCCTAGGTTATCCCCTTGGGAAGCAGAGTTTATGCTCTGCCTGAATTTGGCCAGAAGCCCCATGATCCCTGCAAAGCCAGGGCCTCTCCCTGAACAGCTTCTGCCTCATCTAGGTACTTGTCTGTTTGACAAAGTAGAGCTGACTTTCCAGTTCAGTAGTCAAACCAACAGCTAAACACTCACTTTATGGGTCAACCCCAACTCCTCATAGGGATGGAGGGGAGAATCCCCAAGGAGACCTTGCCATGATCACAAGGCTTATGAAGAAAAGCCATCGTCCTCTATAATCCGCGATGTACAGCATAAGCTCAAAGCTCAAAGTTCAAAACCCTCCTGTTTGTCATGCAGAAAAAGATTTTTAAAGAAGACTCCTGGAAGCAGTATCATGCCCAGCATGCCATGCAGCTCAGAGGCACATCAGATAGCTGAACTCCCCAGGTGACTCAAGGGTCCCTGCCCCTGATGTCCCCATTGTGATGGATGTGCCCGGGCTGTCCTCTGAAGATGGACAAGTGCAGGAGCATTGCTCTGGGCATAGCTACTCCCAGGACAGCTTTCAAGGGCCCATGGGCAAGCTCTGCCTCCCTGCCAGATGGTGCTCCTCCAGCATGCCCCACTGGGCTGTCCATCTATCCACCAGCTCTCCTCAGTGCTTACATGCCTCAGCCCAGGGCATGCAGCACCCTGACCTTGTTACACTGCAGAAACCCAGCACCGGTGAGTTATGGCATTGCTGTCATTATTTCAGGCATTAGGACCTAAGAAAAAGAAAAAAAGAAACAAACAAAAAATCCAGATTCTAAAAAAATCTATTTCTTTCCTAGGTCCCCAAGCACAACCCACAGGACCAAGCAAGACCTGAGATGTAACACATGGCAGAGAAATCCTTGCTCTGGCTGAAGTGTTCTCAATTCCTTTCCCAACATGACTTGTCATTGATGTTTCTATGCCCTTGCTCTCAGAACACAGCTCTTTATGATTCCATTAGGTTATTACATTCACTGTCTGTCTGATTTTAAACACCTTCTCAGGGACAGGTACCAACGCAGCAATGCTAATTTTTATTTTCAGGACACAGCAATGGGTCTCAACGGGTGCTTCGCCTGAGAACTGCCGCATGTCCTGAGAACATATTTCTTTGTCCCATTTTTTTGCTGCCTCCATCAGCATCCATCGCTGGGGTCACACAAAGCACAGCGGAGCTGTTACAAGCTTTAAAATGGCAACCTCAGCATTTGTAGAGTAACCACCGACTGCAGGGGGTGGTAGGCGTGCATTTGCAGCTGTGTTCCTTTTAAAGCTGATTTATTTTAACGAGAATTTCACGGCACGCAGCTGGCAGCAGCCGATAGACACGGCAGTTTCCAGTTTCTCTACTTTGGAGAAGTCTGAGGTACTCAGGGCCTTCTTTGTCCTCATCTTTCCAATAAGAGCAGGAATCTGGAATCTCAGAGTCCTGGGAAGGTCTGGAATAAGACTTACCCTTGTTGGTGGGACCTGACGGGAGGTACCCATGAGTGTAGGGAGGGAGCTGGCCAATGTTAGTGATGAAGTATAGACTAGATAGGTAAACAGTGAGGTGGATGGAAAACTGTCAGAACTGCCAGGCTCAAAGGATTGTGACCAACTGCATGAAGTCCTGGTGGAGGCCACGCACTGACAAGTGCTACGGAGTCAGTACTGGTTCCAGTACATTTAACATTGCTAACGTCCTGGAAGATAGGACAGAGCATACCCTGAGTAAGTTTGCAAAGGATACAAAACAGGAGGGGCAGTCTGCAGAGCAGGACCTGGGGCTTCTGGTGAACACCAAGCCAGCAATGTACACTTGTGTAGAAGACCAGTGGCTTCCTGGTCTGCATTAGGAAGAGCGTCACCAGCAGATGAAGGGAGGTGATTCTTCCCATCTACTCAGCACTAGCGAAAAACATCTGGGGTGCTGTGTCCAGATTTGGGCTCCCCAAAACAAGAGGGGCTTTGATACACTGAAGTGAGCTCCTTCAAGAGTTGCGATTAAGGGACTGAATCAACTGACACAAGAGGAGAGGCTGAGAGTGCTGGAATTACTGACCCTGGAGAAGGCTCAGGATCTTATCACAGTGTCTAAATCAATGTGTTTAACTGCTTGATACTGAGATTCAGAAAAGAAGACTCTTCTAGGTAGTGCCCAGCTCAGGACAAAAACAATGGACGCCAACTGAAATACTCTTTTACTATGAAGGTTGTTGAGCGCTGGAAGAAGTTCCCCACAGAGGTTGTGGAGCTCCCATCCTTGGAGGCAGCAGACCTGACTGGACGTGGTCCTACACATTCTGCTCTGGGTGTCTTTGCTTGAGCATGGGGCTTGGGTTAGATGCTTTCCAGAGATGCCTTCCACCTTCAACCATTCTGTGAAATATTTTTAATTCTTCAGCATACAGCAGAGCTACTTTAAAGTATTTCAACATTCTTACCTCACTACAAGAAATTTGGCTTTAAAGCCCAATAGCACACCGAATCTTTGTCCAACTTGTGGGGCCAGAGTTCCAAAAGAGCTTTAACAGTCTAACAACTAAGGTACAAAATGCACCACGTGACTCAGATGTTCCTACTGCAACAACCATGCAATCAAAAGCTTCTCAAACATAACAATTTGTTGTCAGGACAGCGTGGAGCCAAGTTGGTGTGATTCAAGTTTTAGAAGAGACTTTATAAAATGTCGGGAGTTACCCAGTGCCACCCAGCGTTGGCAGCTAGAAAAAGAAAGGATAAATATGGTTACAAATGGGTGTAGCCCAGTGGAACAGGAAAACAGAAAAATCCCAGTTCTTCCTTTCTGTGTCAGGGGTCAGTGATGGCACAGAAGATGTGCAGCACTGACGTCTGGGAGGCAGCTGTTCCTCAGCAGAGATATGCCTTAGTTGTCTTGTTAAAAAAAATCTTTCACCTTTTACATTCACTTTTCAAAGCACGTAATCAGTTTGAGAGAGATGTAGATGGCCCCTTTTGTCACAAGGCTCATGCCTGTAACATCAATCTAGAGAGAAAGTTGTGCTGATTATTCTGGTTTAGATGTTCAGGAATTTAGACTAGAAAAAAATATGTAGGAGGTGTCTCCTTCCTGAGATAAGTAGAGTTAAAACATTACCTTTTCTCCTCTTTTATCTCAGATGCTGCGTTTGACCTGCCTTTTCCTTGAAGCCTTTTAAATTTCACAGGATCTCATATATATTACACAAGGAAACACTCTCCCAGTCATGGTCTTTTGATAACTGAGTAACTGTACTTAGGTTTTGTCCTTCAGAAGACTGAAACTCAGTCAGCACCACGGTCCCATTTAACAGAGAAGGAAACTGAGGCACAGGCCCCAATCTCCCTAGCACAGCAGAGAGCTGGGCTCTGTCTGGGGGGATGGAGAGAAGCTGGATTTCACAGCCCAAGTGAGACATAGGAGAAGGGGAACACGAGGCACTGAGATGCCTTAAACCCACCAGGGTTTGGGTGGTGAGGGGATTCCAGGGTCATGATTTCATCTGTGGTGTCCATGGCAGAGAAACCCTCCTTCAGTCACTTCTAGTACTTCAGACTCACTTCCTCTGCCCTGGAGCACTCTAATTTCCCAAAGAAAAGAATACAACAGCAATCTGAGCAGTTCTCTGCCAATTCTTTATTTTACCCCCTAGAAGACAGAAGGCCAAGGAAAGAGAGCAATGGGAGTACAACTCAGATTAACACATCACAAACAGAAAAACGAATGGTGGTTGCCCTCCAAAACACATCACTGCACTGTGTGTCTGGAGGGGTCTGTTCTCACATTTTTCTTTTCTCCTCCACCCATATACCTCTGCAGCAGATCCTTGCTGCCTGCTGCCTACAGGCTTCCTTCCTACCTTACCTTCTCCCGAGCTCCTGGAGATGGGCCAGGTGGTGTGGCTGCAGCTCACGTGCTGAAAAATCCCATCCTGGGGCCAACATGCTTTTTCTTTTCTTGACAGTCCTTCAAGTTCCTCGAGAACCTGGGAACTGAGTGGCTCTGAGTGCCCGTAGGAAGACCCCAGGGTCATTAATAACATCTGCATGCTTCACTGGGGCCATGCACCACCTAGGTGCTCTCCAAAGCTACAGGATGCTCAATCCACCTCACACAGAGCTTACAGCTTGAAGCCCAAGGCAGAAAATCACTAATTCCTAAGATGACTGCCCAACCTGGGCCTCAGGAATTCTTCAGAAAGAGAATTTTACATAACAGGGGCCACAGGACAAAGCACAGAAGAAGCTGAGTAGAGAAAGAAGACCGGACAAAAATAGCATTCATGGAAAAATAAACCAACAGTGCATATCCCCTTCACTGAGAAGGTTTATAATGTAAGTCTGCAATGAGCCAGTCCTACTCCAGGGGTTTTACAGTCTCAACAACCAGGATGAAATAAGAGGAGTGGGAATGAGGTAAACCTGTGATTCTCTGCATTACACAGCATAACTCTGCTTTGTTTACAGGCAGGAGACTTTTTTAAACCTATAAATAAACTGGGGATGTTAATGATACCATTAATCTTCACTGGCCACCATCCCAGCTATTTTCAATGCTGAGGTTACCTTGCATCCCTCAGCAAACACCAGTCTCCAGGGGAGGGCTGGATGCTGTGTACCCGGCCCCAGGGCCACTGCTCTCAGCAGGACACTGCTGCGTCCCTGGCTATGCACCAGGACGTGTTCCCAGTGCTGGCCCTCCTGGCCACGGGCCTGGAGGAAGCAAAGAAAATACTCATCAGGGAATAAATGACAGGAGAATGCATGATCTCCTTGCCTCCTGCTAGGAAATGCCCTGATGGAGACCCTTGCTTCTCTGGAGGTCTGGCAGCCTGCTCCCCTGCCTCTACGTTTCCAAGGGGAGAAAAGTGACTACATATTGCTCTTCTTCCACTCTCGTACAAAGCTGGTCTGAAATAGCTCAATATATAGGGACAGCAACACATCCTTGCCTTGTCAGGTATGGTGGGACACAGGAAAAGCTCCATCTTTAACAACACGGAGCTGCATCAGAGGAGGGTCAGTCTTGGTTATAGGAAAAGATTCTTTACCTGAGGGTGGTGGGTATGGAAGTGGCTCCTCAGGGCAGTGGGCATGGCCTTAGCTGCTGGATTTTGAGGAGTGTTTGGACAACAGTTGCAAACATAGAATTTGAATTTTGTGTGTTCCTGTGTGGAGCCAGGAGTTAAGCTGATGGTCCTTGCGGGCCTCTTTCAATTCAGGATATTCTGTGATTTTATGATTCTTCTCCTCACTGAAGTGTCAATATGGGATCAATATGTTGAGGACAGCAACCCCGGGACCATGTCTGCCAGGTACGGTGCTCATGATGCACCAGGGGCTGGTTTGGCTGCAGATGCTAGTCTGGCAGTAGTTGCCATGCTCCCTGGATTCACCTCACAACTGTAATATGCTTTTGTTTATTATTTCTGCTACAATATGCCAGAAATATGAATTCCTAGAAGAGTAAACAAGGATTTCTCTCCTTTTAGAAACAAAGTTCACACTTAGTGGAAATAGGTCCCTTTGAAAACCAAGCCTGCAGAGTTTTCCTTTGAACTCCCCACTTGGATACCCAAGATGGTCAGACACAGCCACATGTGGCCAGAGAAACAAATGTTCCTGTACCACCAGATAATGATGCTGGCCAAGCTTCTATTTTCTGTAACCTGCCAACAAGTTGCAACACTCTCTCAGCAGTAGCACAGAGTAGTCATTCACACCCTGGTCCCAAGTGATGTTTGGCTATGGAAGTTATGAGAATTTTCTCTCCTGAAGCGCTCAGCATTGTGACGCGGTTTCCTTACCTTCTCAGAAAGCACACAGAGTTTTCTCTGTGCTGTTTACTTTGTGCTGTTTACTGTTATTTCCCAATTCCTTAATACCTATTGTTGTCTGGATGCCACTTCCTATAAAGTATCCACAAAGGACTACTAAGAGAAGTTTGGATGCTTTTCCTTACCTTACTAATGACATTTCTGGGCCTGTGTCAGCAATTTCTCCGTGGAGATCCATCCTTCCTGACCCGACTTGCAACTCACAAGTAAAGCACCCTGCTCTCCCTCAGGAACTGCAATGAAATTCATTTAACTTATTTGGGTTTTACTGTGCTTCCTTGATGATACACAATAGACAATCTGAAAGCACTGTTAATGCCACAGCTTCTAAGCTATCTGACCTCTTTTGGGGTTCCTAAAGACAGGGAAAACCATATATAAAGGACAACGGCATTTCATCAGATGAGTTTGCTCTCCATATAGAAGACAGCTGCATTTAGAGAGTTAGCCATCTACACTCTATTGGGATAAACTGGAGTAACATCAACCTCAGAAAGGGAGTGGGGAAAAAAGTCCCTCAAAATCCCAATTTTTCTGTTCATATTATTCTGTGCCTGGTGAAACAGTGTGTCTGGTGAGAAACCAGCTGGCATCAGACACACAGAGGTCCTCCAGACAGATTCAACTGAACATTCACCTTGACGAAGTAATCAACTTGTCAAGCACAGGAAGTCTTTGCAGCCAGACTGATGATGGAGGGTAACCAATACTCCATCTGCAGCAGCAAGCAGTCAAGGATTTGAAATATTACAAGGCAGGAGACCTGAAATGTTAGAGAAGAAAGAGTATGTAGACAAGGGGATAGATTAGCAACATGTATGGGCCAGAAAAATGAAAAAGAAAAGCCAGAAATGTTTCATACTGGCCCCAAACGAATAGCAGCCTCATATGAAGTGGTTAAGGCTTGTTGCATATGGTGAAAACACAGGCTAAGCCAAGCAAACAATCTCAGGCTAGTGGCACAGAAGAAATAATCTCTCTAGAGCAAGAAAAGGCATCTGTTTCTTCACCCCAGATATGAAAATGTTCATGTCCAATGTGAGCAGTGCTGAGTGCTCTGTGGGCAAGTGACACCACCTCCCAGCTCCTGAGGGGGACAGGCACTGCCCTGGCGTGTGACGCCTGCAGGCAGCCTGACTGAGCTCCAGCAAAGGGGTTTGGTGCTCCTGCTCCTGCACATCCCAGTGCTACAAAGCAGGGCCACTGGCAGTGGCAGTGTCAGGAGAGTTCCCCATGCTCTCTTGAAGCAGCACCTCAACAGAGACACTTGACCGCATAAAAAAGGCCCTTAAAGCCAGCTAAAATAATTCCTGCCTGTTGATCCATCATTACTGCTTAGAAAAAAACCAAACAAACACAAATCCTAAGTGGGATAGTTCTCTGCTTAGCATACAGATAACGCACTGCAATCCAGGGGTAGGAAGGTGCAGCTACAGCAGGGACAGGTGGTGCTGCTAAAGATTATCCCAGACGGTGGCCATTTCTTTCCACATTTCCAAAAGGAGGGAGAGAAGGGCGACAGTGCCTCAAAGGGACAACTGGAGCTGAGCCCCACACCATGCAACCCACTGCCTGCATCTACTGCCTGGAGTGCCAGTGGCTGAGGATCCACACGCTGTCTGGACAAGACACTTGGGAGACTGAGATGTACGTACATTAGACATAGAAATGTGAAACTCACTAGTTAGTGTTGATAATTAACTGTTGTTTGCCTAGGAGAGTGTGCTGGAACTGTTTATTTGGAAGGCTGCTCCCAAGGTAGCAGGAGTCCATGGTTGCGCTGTGTAGGTCACACCAGATGCACAGATGAAGAAGTTCCTTCTTTGGTCCTAAGTGCTGCTGAACAGACAATGGGATTCAAGAAAACTGGAAATGACCACTGCTACATAAACCCAGCATTTCAGCATACTCTGATGGAACAGAGCCTCCTACCTGCCAGTTGTAGCTAGCTTGGGTTTCTCACCTGTCCTGGAGGAGATATTGGCCAGTCGTGAGATTCTCTAGTCAGGTCTCTGTAGTAGTATGATTGTTTCCTCTGTAACCACTCAGTGGGAACCAGTGCTTTCTCTTCTGTACTCAGCTTTTTTTTCTTTGTTGGGTGCAAATACTTTGACATTCACCTTAATGATGTTTCTTTTCAGTTGCTTCATGTTTCCTTTTGTCAAGCTCTTCTAGCAATATTAAATGCAACTAATGAATTAACTCACAGCTGAACCCTGCCAGTCTTTTAAATCCGGTGCTGCTTCAGATCTTGACTGCCGGTTTAATTTTTAACCCTCCTAGAATTGCTGCGTTCAAGCTATCCCAATGCACACCACGGTCTGGAGCTGGTTCCTGGTTAAACAGCGTAACAGCTGTGGGCAGTACACATGAATCAGGCACGCTGGGGGACTCTGCTTCTCCTGCAAGTTATCCACAGGAAATAGTTCACAGCAAAAGTTCATCAGAATCCTGAAAAACAAAGAGTCTTACTAGTTTAGGCATCTGAAAAATGATGCAAATGATGAGCACACATTTCACTAGCAATATTAGTACACAAGCAATATTAGGCAAATGCACGTTTTTCCAGATCCTTTTTTCTGTTTCTCATTTCTGAGCACATCCTTAGAAATGAACAGGAGTCCAGAGTTTTAGGTTAGGATCCTTGTTTCATCCTACACCAAATTGGACAGATTTGCAGACACTGCCCTCTCAAGTCCCATGACTACTTAGGGTCTGCAGGTGCCCATCTGCTGTGAAAGCCAGGATATTTGTATTTTGGCGACTCACAGGTGGTTCAGGCACCCAATTTTCATCTGTTTGACTTTCAGTTCTGAAATTCTGGCCTAGAGGTAGGCAGAAAACTGGAATTTGTTGCCCAGAGCCTGGAAACACATTGGCCATTTGGGTGCTGGAGTTCAGGCTGAAATGAAGGCTCCTCACTTGTCAGAAGGCTTAAAACAAAGCAGGAAGTTATTAATATCAGAAGCTGAGCTGACTGGAGAGCCAAACAATATGAAGCAGAATGTGTCTCCCCATTTTCCTGTTTATCTCTTGCTATTTTTGAACAGGGGAGATGAAGAGTCACAGTTTCTCCACTACAGTGTGGTGCTACAAGGCAGTGAACTTGAGGCTGCAGACTGTCCGTCATCACAGTACAGATACTCCTACAGTCTCTAAAGTTTTTCTATGCTTTGAAACAAATATGCAACTAATTTTGAAATGATGGAGTGGAACACAACAAAATGATGCAGTGCAGCAGCATGCAGGAGTTCAGAGAAAGAGAGCAGTAGTGAAACTACAGGGGAGGGTGATAGCCTGCCTGGATATAATTATCTTAGGAAAACACTGGAACTAACGAACTTTCTCCTGAGGAGCCATTAGATTTTTAATTAACACAGGCATTAGGATTACAGTTCCTTGCTATGGCTGAATGATGGCTTATCAAAAAAGACAAAATGGCTCGTGGTGGGTGGAAAGAAAAGATACCATACGTATTGGGTGACCACTTATGGGGCAGAAATGAGCAAAACTTGCAGGCCTTACAGCCAAGCCTCACACACTAGCACTGCAGGTGACACTTCCTAGTGCAGCTTGGCTTTTCTTAAAATGCATACTGGTGGTAGAAAGGCACCAGCTCCCTCAGAAAGTTTTCCACTCTCTGGGGGAGACTGGGTGTGAAGGTTCTTTCACTCAGTCTCTTCCCTCTTGCAGCATTTTTCCCTTATTCAGAGGTTGGGGGCTTCTGCTTTTTCCCCCTTCTACGTTTTGCTAAGCCACTCACAGCTGTCTGAGGCAAATTCCTAGAGCCAGACTATCACCACAGAGCCCTCCTCCTCTCTGACTTATACCAGAGCACTACTTGTGGAGAAAACCTTTACGTGTTAGAAACAATTTCTTCTCAGAAAGAGTGATGAGGCAGTGGCACAAGCTGCCCCCAGAAGGGCATCTTTTCTCCTACATGTACCATGTAGGGCTGTTGAACAAAGGGAGACTCAGCACACGATTGCAGGGCACCAGGCAATCGTGGTCATTGCTGCAGCCGTTGCTAGAGTTTTCCATCATCCCAAGCTTCATCCCTACAACGGAGGGAAGCATAGCTGGCCCAAATAGAGACAACGGGGGGACAGGATGACAAAATGATCATCTCACTGGCTGGAAGATACAACTTTGTGTCACAGCAGCACAGCTGGTGGGGAGCGTAGTGATGGGTGGCTCCTGCCTGAGCTCGTGATGGAGCAGCAGGAGGAGGAGGACAAATGTAGGAAGAGCGGTTTCAGATGAAGTAGAATTAGGCAAGGCTAATGAGTAGTTACTAGGAAAGGAAAATTAATGGTAGAAAAACAGTTATTAATCATTTTCATGTTTAAAAAAGAAATATGAGAGGCGGGTAAATGAAGACAGGGGAAGTCAAAGTGTCCTGCAGAGTATATTAGAGAGCTTTAGGGCAGCACATTAGCTCTCCATACAGCTCCGACCAAACATCACTCTGCATTTAAAAGGCGGCTACTGTAAGTTCTCTGAAGGATTCCCTTTGCTGTCCAAAGCATACAGACAAAAGATACCTCAGAGCAGATCCACTTAGGACCTTATATGGCTTTCCCCAGTGCCATATCTGAATGCCTCCCAGACTCTTATGTATTAATCTTGTATGCCCTGGGGTACAGAAGCGCTTTTCTTAGAGAATAAGGGAAAAAGGCTGAGAGCCTACCAAAGGATTCACTGGCAAAGCAGAAACCTGGCTGCAGTTTGTCTAACACCTGAATGTCTTGACACACCCTCTTCTCCTCAGAAATGTGGGAAAAGAAGAAACAAAAGCAAAGCCATAAACCGGTGGTTAAAGTCATTTGCGAGCCCTCACTGCAACCTCCCAGGCAGTGATCACTGCAGATCCTGGCTGGTTTTGCTGCTACCACACTACCTTTCCCCTCTCGGGGTTTCTGCTGCATCCCAACACGAGTTGGGAGCTGCCTGGGGCAGAACCTTCCCCATTCATTTGCATGTGGCACTCGGTATAATGAGGTTTGAGAGTCACGTTATTTCATGCCACTCGTGTCTGCCTTGTGAAAGCTGTGAGCGGCTGACACAAGTGAAATATGCATGAGAGAGTGCCATCTGTGCACACCAGGCAGCTTTCACCTTCTCTACCTGCTCTGGGATTTTTGACTTTTAGGGAGATTATTTAGGGTGCAGACGATAGCCCTTGGGGGTGACAAGGATCTGGCCAGTGAGTCAAACCGAGCCTAGAAGCCCTGCATGTGACAGAGGAATTTACAGGAATGAGACCTGGCAGATGAAGTGTTTATGAAAACTCTGACATCTCAGCTGCTGCTGTGAAGGATTTACGCAGTAGAAAAGTGTGTATTCCTGCTCCACTACTGCCTATTCCTATGTATTTCCTCTCTCCCTGCCTGTCAAGGCTTTACTTGGAATATATTGATGTACACTATTCCTGAAGAGTCTTGGGAAAGAATCTAGCGGGTAAAGATTTGCTTCAAAGCAGATCTTCAAACATCTGTTTGTACTTATTGCACAAATATTTAGTGCACTGCAGGACAGAGCTGCCTGTAGCTTCAAGGCAAACACAAATGCTAAGAGGTATTAAATGCTCTTCAGTATAAACAAGATAGCCTGGAATAGCTCACCGGTTAGGTGGTAATGGGAGGGGAAAGCCACACTGTGTACTTAAAGCCCAGTCCTTTTCCCAGTTTATTTCCATGTGGCATGTTTTATTCCCACTCTCCTGCCAGGTGAATGAGGAGATCATGTGGCTGGCTGGAATCCCTGTATCACCTCCTGGAAGGATCTGCAGTTCTGGTGCACAGCAGGGACAGAAACACAGCACCGATGCTGTAAGGACGTGGCATCAACACTCATCTTGATGGGCACAAAGCACCACGAACAACATCTCAGTATCTCTAATTCACAGTCTTCTGTACGGTCTAACCCCACCTCCTTGGAGATTTCAACTAAAACACAATTTGGAGCAGCTCTGCCCTGGATGTATGTTATCTCCTGCCAACTGCTGCAGGGACAGTCATCAGTGCCAGCAGAGCAGTAATAAACAGCTGGGCTGGTCGCCTTCAGTCACCTCGGCGTGATTTGCTAGAGCTCATTTGTCAGAGCCCTAAATCACAGCACAAATGCTGGAAAACAGCCTAAAATGGATACACACAGATCTCAAAACCTGCAAATTCTCTGAAAGCATGCAGCGTAGGCCAAAAAGCAGTGCCTCCCCTAGGACAGCTGATGTTGGTTCTCTGATTCAAATAGCATCAACAGTCACATTGATACTGGTGTCTCTGGAAGTATAGAAACATCCCTGCCAATGACAAGGTACTCACTGCACAGGTAGAAGTTTCTAATGCAGATTGGATTCAGTTCTGCCTTTTTGGAGTTGAAGAGGGCTTTTCTATCATGCTGAGTTAATGCAACTGAGCCAACAGGGATTAGAGCTATGCCCTTTTCTGCCTGTTGAGACACAGTGAAAGAAAGCAGCCACCTTAAATCAAAGGGTCCAGATTCAGGGAGGTGCTCGAGCTAGAAATCAGAAGGCAGTTTACAGATACTTTGATAACTTGAGCTTTTATCATTCCACAGGCCCCGGAGATCAGTTGGTGAGAGCTGAGTGAGTTTCCTCATATGGTATTTGAAGGCAAAGTCAATCCACATTTGCTTCCCAACAGGCAAGCCCAGACAGCTACATTGAGTTATAAAAAGGGCAGATTAAATACAAGTTTTGCAGAGCTACACTCTGAAGAGATACAATCGGTTCTACCATTTGTGCTTAGGAGTTAGCAGTCTGAATCAGTTGCAGGCAGCTTTGAAGCACCAGTTTTATCAAGAATATCCCTTACTTTGTCCTATCTTGAAAACTTGAATTGTTTAGCCATTAAAAGAGATTAATGTAATCTCTATGTCTATGAAATTGGATTTTGAAATTGCTTGCTCACTGTACTACTGTGAGTGCTGCAAATAAAGTCTCTGCTCCTGCTCGTGTTGCTACAAACTATGGGTCACACCTGGTATGGACCAAGAGAATATCAGCATCACACAAGGATAAAATGACAATATGAGAGGCCACAGAGCCAGGCTGGATTTTGGGAGATGACTATGGACGTTAGAAAGGCATCTCCCAGAGAGAGGGACTCCCCATCCTCGGGACTTTCAAGATTTGGCCAGACAATGCCAAGGCTGACCTGACCTAGAGCCATGATGCTGTGCTGAGAGGAGCCTCAACAAGCTTGCGACCTTCAGAGGTCCCTTCCCACTGTGTTTGGTGCTTTTCCTCATTCAGAGGAGCTGAACGCTGTTCAGCTATGTGGATCTGTATCCTTGTATGCTACCTAAGGAGCTGTAATCTCTGCAACGCTATTTGGAAGACACTTCAAGAAAAATGGTTTCTGGTTTGGAAACCTTTTTGCTCCAGCATTCAGCTTTGGTTTACTACGGGAAGCTCTGGAAAAAAAGTCCCTCAACTTTGCTGGCAGTACCAGATCTCAGGGCATTTCCACATCTTGCATGAGGCCATGGTGGCCATGGTGGCCACAGCTGGGCTCTGGGAAGACAAACGTAGATAAACAGCGAAGTGGTACTAGTGGAATGAAGAACAGCACTGAGTCAAAGCAATAGGCTTCTGACATACATGCACGGCTACACTGCCCAGTGGCACAAATATTCTCCAACATCTCCTCTCTAGGAAGAAATGTGCTATTAGAGGTGAGGATCATCACCTATCCCATTCAGGGATGGGTGCCTGCAAGATACACCATGGGATCCCCAGAATAGCATCTCTGGGCTAAGGAGGACATTGAGACACGGGTGAGAAGCATGAGGAAGATTCTGCTGGCCCTATAGCAGCTTGGGGAAATTGGGGAGCTCATAAAAGCTGCCTTTGAAACCTGAGAAACCGAAGGTGAGGTTGAGTCTAATGAATCAGGGGTAGCAATGCAAGGCAAGGCAAAGCAGCCCTACTGAATGCTGCATTCTTTGCCTCCCGTTCTTCCACTACTTTTTTTTCTTTTTTTTTCTTTCTTGGCACACTCTTTTACCTAAGGAGGGTAATTTAAAATGGGTATCATTATCCATGCATAGGGGGGAAAAATCAAGCAAGGTTTTCCTCTGCTGGTTTAATAAGCTGATGGCTGCCAAGAAACTAACAGTAAATGTTAAGAAATCTGAGCCCCTCCTGCACGTTGCTTCCCTTCCTGCTGCCAGAAGCAGCATGTTGTGCTCTCCTCCAACAACCTGGGAAACACGGCTCACAGTCCTGTGAACATGATCTCGCCACAAGTGTTGACAGTCCAGTGGCTTCACTCAGAGGTAAATGGTAGAAGAAGAGATATCTCAGGGCGGGAGGCAATTGCAGCAGCATCAGAGATTTCTGCTTGTCGGCAGCTCACTCATACCGTGTCTCATTGCAGCAGCTTCTGTTCACTCGAGGTTCCTGGCTGTAATGACTTTATTACCACTTCCACCACAGACTGCCCATGCTCACCACTCCATAGGCACTTCAGCTTTCTGCTGACAGAGGGACAGTGATGCATCCTCCTGCTGTCTGAAGCAATTGCTCTTTTCAGCTCTTGGATATCCTTAGCCAGGGATCAGCAACTCCACACTCCAAGCTTTGTTATGTTTGCTAGCCCCATGCATCCTCTGGATGCTCCCTGCCAAGTTCCCTCTCTTGGGAGAAGGGAACCTATTTGCAGAGTAAACCCATTGTGGCAGCACTGACTTCTGACAAGACATCCCTGCGCAGTGCCCCTACAGTGCTGTCCCTCAAGGGTAGGGAGAAAAAATGAAGACACATGGATTTTAAATGGCTGTTCTTTCCTTTGTGCAGCAGCTGGAAATCTATGTTTTTTTCCTGACTTTCCCAGAAGTATCCCTGACTACAATGGCTTGAGAAGCACCCTGGCAGGAACAAGTTTGTTGTTAATGACCAATTACTCCAGGATGGTGGAGGAGTTGGTGCTTTTTGACACATGGAGAAGGGCAGAAGAAGTCAAATGAGCGGGTGCTTGTTTTGATGCATCTGGTAGAGACTGCAGAAATGGCTACATGACTGACAGGAGTGCTAGTACAATATGGAGGGCCCCTACACCCCAAAGCACCACAGGCATAGTCAGAGCCACCACCAGCATTAAACTATCCAACACTAATGGAAGGGACAAAAAATAGTCAATGTTACCACTATTTTCAGGCAGAAAAATTAAAAATTGCTTTTTTTTTTTTTTTTGGACTTAGTTTTAGACACTTTATACACAACTTGTTTTGTCTGATTGGATGCATCTTGCGTTTCTTCCGTCTGTCCAGTTTTAAGCACTTGCCCACTAATTGCTGTTTCCTTGATGAAGAGCTTTGCTTTTGGTTTCTGAATTTCATACTGAATTGAGAACACTCGTACGCTGTCCCAATACTGCTCTCAGTATGCCTTCAGGACTCTGAGATGCCCCCAAGGCCAGACTCAAACCTCAAAGTGAATAACATGGCACAGTCATGCTGCCTTAGGGCTTCCCAAGCCCTAAGGGCTTCCCAGAAGCTTGGATGCCTGTGTTAGTCATCACCCCAAACCTGGCCCATACAGACGGCAGCCCCACAGCCTCTGCTCCCTGTCTCAGGAGAGCTCCCTGTAGCAGCAGTGCTGTGGTAGCTGTCTGTGATGGTCCTACTAACACGAAATGAAGAGAAAAAAGGGATGACAAAATCAGCATCACAGAGGAAGATGCAGAGAAGCCACAGTACCTACAAGTCCCGCCTTTTCAGCTGGCAAGGTGACTGAGGGCTGATGGGAGCTGCTACATATACTGGGCTGTATACTTTAAGAACTCACTGCTGGGAACTGACAAGATCTTATATGTACGTGAAGCTTTACACTGTCTTACTGGTACCTGAACATCTGCTGCTGCTTAAAAGGCAACTCAGTCCTGACCCACCTACAGAGAAGATCTTGGGTATTGTTTTTTTAAAGTAGTGGATAGGTCAAAATGCAAATACTATTAGAAAAAGCTCAAGTGAGCATGTAAATGTTACATTTGTCTCTACCTGCTTCTGGTGCCACACTCCTGCCCATATCTATCTGTTATTTCTTACAGTCAGAACTCCTCGGAGCACACGTTTTGTTCAGAGTCCAGGGCAGCAGTCTTAGTTATGAGTATTGACTCCTCGGCAGTAACAATAATAATAGTATTTCAAGAACCTAGTTAGTAGAATCCCTTTGACAAGATACCTGGTTATATTACTAATAAAAGCTATCTGTATTTCTACAGAACTATTCGTTAACGCTGCTCTCTCTTTCACTAGTGTAGCATACCTAGGATATAACAGTAGATTTTTATTGATAAGATTTCTGTTGAGAGAAGTTAAACTGTATTTGCCATCAGCCATATGACGTTAGATACATTAGCTGAAAGCTTACCAGCCACCAACCAACAACATAGTGTAAGCACCATAAAATATGGAAATGTTCTTCCCTCCAGCTCAGTAGGGCTGCCACTTAGATATTTCTGAAATTTAATTAACGTAAACGTCATTATTCCTAACATAGACCATCTTGCAGTGAACACATTTTCAAGTGCTCAGAGCAAAGCAGAAAGGAGCACAGGAATCCCGAGGAGTTACAAATCATTCCCATATTAGGTACTATTTCCATAAAGAGCTGGGTTCCCAGTTTATCCATTATCATTATGCCTATTTATTGCATATTAAGCATGAGGGATGCGTGTCTAGACTAAAACCCCATTTTTATAGGTGCTACATGAGAAAACCATGAGGCAATCCCTGCAGTGACTCTGTCAGTGGTGCTCAATGCCAGGACCAGAGGCACAAACCAGCACACAGGAGGTTCCTTCTGAACACCAGAAGCACTGCTGTGCTGTGCAGGTGACGGAGCACTGGCACAGGCTGCCCAGAGGCTGTGGAGTCCCCCCTTTGGAGATCTTCCAAAGCTGCCTGGACATAGCTCTGGGCACCCTGCTTTGGGTGTCCCAGCTGGAGCAGAGGCTGGACAAGATGACCTCCAGAGGTCCCTTCCCACCTCAGCCATCCTGTGATTGTATGAATTTGTTTTCCAATCAGTGTCCAAGCATTGAGCTAAAAAGCCATGAAGGACTTCAAGACGTATCTCTACTCAAAGCCTGAGCAAGGTGAACTGCAAAGCCTAAGCTGCTCCTGGATCAACATCACCAGTTTGGTCAAGGCCTGGTTGAATGAGCTTTGACCTTTCTGCTGCCATGTAATCTGTTAACACAGATGTTAACACAAATATACTGCCCAGCCTACTCTTGTTAGCAACTCTGCAGGCCACAGTGCAGCAGCATATGGTGACACTGGTTTTGTGACTGGCAGCCTGGAAACCGCTGCTGTGGGATAGTGTGGGTACATGTACAAGTCCTTATGCCACTCCAACTGCTGGAGGGTCTCAGTTGGCCCTTATTCCAACAGGGTGTTCTGAGGACCCATTTTAAAGGAGCTCACAGAGTGCAGATGGGAAAATTAAGAGGGAAAGGCAGGTGAGACAGTGAGCAGAGGTGACATCAGACACTGGAATCTAAAGGCATAAGGCAAATATTATTAATGAAGAGGCTTGTGTTTGACAGTCCTGGTTACAAGAAACCTCACTGCAAACAGTGCATATAAAACATGGCATTGTGAGATCTTTGTATACAAATACAGTTAAGGGAAGAACTGGTCTAGTATTAAATGTGGAGGTTGGTGGCCCTGCATGTGGCAGGGGGATTGGAGATTCATGATCCTTGTGGT
>JAOWBP010071160.1:0-15889 GCA_028571105.1 Tragopan temminckii
GTGAGCCCATCCCCACCATGCCCACTAACCATGTCCCTCAGTGCCATATCCACACAGTTCTTGAACAACTCCAGGGAGAGTGAGTCCACCACCTCCCTGGGCAGCCTGTTCCAATGCCTCACCAGTCTTCTAAAGAAGTCGTCTTTCTCATATCCAACATGAACCTCTGCTGGCACAACTTGAAGCCATTACCTCTTTTCCTAAAAAGCAATGTAGGAAGGAAAAGAGGTAAGGAAAAGTATGTTATACAGGAGTTTTAGACAATAAAGATAAACATATCTAACTAATGACATACAAGAAGAGTAACATTTCATCAAAAATTTCTATCAAACACCTTGAGACCTCACTAAGAATTGCAGTCATTGCCACTGAATCATTCTGAACTTCCACTGGCGCAGATTTTTAAGCGTACAGCATGCAGGCTCTTGTTCATTGGCAGTGAAAATGCAGAACTAATGGTGATGACTGTGTTGAAAAATAGTGTTTTTGTAGCTGAGGTTTTGCTACCCCTGTCAAATACTGTTATTGTGTTTTTTGTATCTGTTGCAGTTTTCATATAAATAAATAGGAGGCATTACTTCTGGAGCAGTCTATGTATATGAAACCCAAGATAATTCCTTTTCACTCAGTGTGACCCAGGCAAGCCAAAAGGTTGGGCAGCCATATGCTTTATCTGTTTGCAAGAGCTTGAAGGATCAGGGTCTAGTAGCTTTACTATCCATAACCGTAATGTAGCTTCACTATCCATAACCGTAATTCCATGAGGCAGTTTTATGAACTCCAAATATATCATTTGATCTTAAAATTGTTTCCAAAAGAACACCAATTAGAAAATCCAATTTCAGTGAATTTCATATGGTCTCCTATTTTCCTGCTCAGGGGTATTTTCCATGCAGAGAACCTTCCTTGCTGGACAAGAAAGCAAAAAAAAATTAGGAAGAATCTACATCGCACACCTTTTTTACACCTGCTGAGGGAAATGTTATCTGAAAGAGAACAGTGAAGCAAATGAAAACTCTTTCTGTACTAATCTCCCTTTCTAATGTTTATGCAGCTTTCAGCTCTCTTAAGCTAACTGAAATCTATTAATGTAAGAAAAGAAAATTAGTTCCAATTATGGTTAGTTTTGGAGGGAGTAAGTGCAGGAGGCCATTGCTCTGGAGTAATCGGAATGAAAACAGTAGTAACTTCTATCTAATGTGTGGCTGATGTTAAAAGTATTGTTGCTAGGCACATTTTCCACAAGGGACAATACAGTTTACTTACAGGCACTTAGGGAATCTCAGCAGTATTCTGTTTCTCATTTTTCTGTGTGTTTGAACCTAGTTGTGATAAAATATTGCAATAATAGCTTGCTATTGCTGTGAGAAAGCTGCAGATTGACACATCCAAGTTCTTTGGAAATTTGTAGTTTGCCAGTCAGTCATTCAAAGAGACTGTGATAAATATGATGCCAAAGTACAAATGTAGGACAGTTGTGTTTAATTCAAAAGCACAAACATAATCAAGAAACATCTTTCTTTTTTTTAGGCAGTCATCCTATCCTTCCCCAAGTAACAGTAAGCAACGCATTGCAGGAAATTACATCAAACTGTGTTAAATAGCATCAAACTGCACAAAACAGTTCAGGCAGGAGGCTGGCTAAAAAGCAGCTCTCTAGGGAACAATTTGGAGATAGACAAATCAGCAGTGCAGCTGTGCAGTGATGAAGGCCAGCAATGGCCTGGACTCATCAGCAAGAGTGTTGCCCAGGTAAGGGGAGAGGGCATTCACAACCTCACTGGGCAACCTGTTCCAGTGTCCTACCACCCTCACAGTAAAGAATTTCTTCCTAACATCTAGTCTAAATCTACCCTTTTCCAGTTTAAAACCTTCTCCCCTCATCCTGTCACTACCTGCTGTTATAAAAAGTCCCTCCCCAGCTTTTCTGTAGACCCCCTTCTAGTACTGGAAGGACTTTAATGTCACAGACTTTATCAGCCTATGACATTACTTGTTTATGGCTGGGAACTACTTTGCATTGAATTCATTACAGATGGGGAGAGGAACAGTGTACTAGAAAAGACCTCGTGGTCATAAGATCTCATTCCTTTCCTTTCTTTGTAGGAAACTACATAGTAAATCTAGCAAAATTTATGAGCATCCCACAGAGATTGTGTTAAAAAAATAAATTGCTGATTTAAGTTAAATGCATGGCTCATGAAAATAAAAATAACAATTTCTTCCCTTTGTTTTTCAAAGACTGAGGTATTGTCATGTCTTTGAGAAACAGTGAATGGGGACAGATAAATTACCTACCCCATTCGGTGGCTGTAACATAGTTAGAAGTGGGCAGATGTTCTACTCAAAGGTTCTCTTCTTCAGTTGCTGCCAGTTCAGGTAAAACCATCATTCATAAGTAGTTCAGTCCACACAGTTCATGTTTTTTTAATTAATTTTTTTCTCTGAACTTAGAATGTTCTAAAGGAAAGTTATAGACCTTACATTTATGTATGTCAACCTATTTATCAGTATCAGAAAAAATAGTTACTTTATTACTTGTTGGTATATGAGAATTTTAATCTAAACAGTTTTCAAAATAGTCTACAGTAAATCAATTTTACTGTGCTTTTCATGGTAAAGTACTAGTTTTAGTATATAGTGGTGACAACTCATGCAATTTTATCAGAAAACCGCTAGCACTTAAAATTCTCTTTAAAGACTGTAAAAGACTCCTTTCATTGAAAACATAATATTTTATATTTTCCAGCTTTATAGTTTGCCTGAAAAAAAAAAGAATTATGGCTATTTCCAACCTCTGAACATATTTCACAATTTCATAACTGTCTCCAAAGCAAGAGAGTATGTTTGGGCTCTTCTGTTTTCCTTGTTTTGGAAATACTAATTTACTGTCTGTCAAAGTACATAAAAATCTTCCACTGAACTTTAAAAAGTCCTCTGCACACCCCATTATTTGTTTGCATGTAGGCAAGACCTTGGCAATCTATGTTATCAGTTGATACGCGTGTATGGAGAAAGCTTAAGATGTGGAAAATATTAGATTTAATTAGAAAGGCATTTATAGGATACAGGGGAAAAAAAGCATGCCGTTCTTATAGGCAAAGGAGCCACACAAATAATAAAGCACCATTATTAAGTCTTTAAGAAGACATAATTGTAGTTTAGCATTGCTAATCTTTTTTGTGCAGACCAGTCTTTCTTTTTCTGGTCTCAAACAAATTTATTAGAAAAACTAAAGCCGCAGCTATTTGATGTGATGTTACTTCAGCTTCAGTAAAAACAAAGTTGTCATGGAATGCTGAGAATGCCCTTTTCAGGTGACCGGCTAGAAAATGCCAGTTTTTATTTCCCTATTATGTGTGAAACATGAGCAGTGACATTCACTGTCTTTATGTAGCATTGTAAGACCAGCTGGGCAACAATGGCATCAGCCTTTGTCCGATTTCACGTAGTACGGTCTTTGATAACTCTTGGGGAAAATATAACCATTAGAACAAAAGGGCTCTTCTGCCTCCATTGTGTGTGTGTGTGATAGAAAATAGGGCTTGAAGAAGCCCAGTCCATTTCTTGGCACTGTATTTGTATGAGTGCATCTGTTTCCCTCTTTTAAGAACAAAGGCACACAGACAAAAAGTTAGAGCCCCATGGCAAAAAAGACCCAGGTATTGTTGGAGTTTGGTATCTTTGTAGGCTTACAGATGATCTCTGCATGGTGGTTCTGGCACCATTGAAGTCTATGGGATAAACGGACAATGTTTCAAGACGTGAAAAATAGTTGCAGAATTTTTTTCTTTAGCTTCTGTGAAATGTCTATTTACTGCTTGCTACGTCTTTCACTGCTCTCATTACCATAGCCATCTGGAAGCCTGGAAGTCATGAATATATTTATTGTTTTAATACCCCCAGCACATTTAAAAGTTATTATCATCCCCATTTACAAAGGTGAGGAGCTGAACCATATTTACGGTCAGCTATGCATAGCTCTTAGTCCGAGTTTGTCCATCATCCACGTGCTTTGCAGGCAAGTGTGCACTCAGCTAGAGAGACAGACTGAATCTCATACATTTGCTAATACTTGTATTTCAAGCACATCCACAGGAACAGAGCCCAGACTTAGGTTTTTGTGCAGGCCATTGGAAATGATGGAGCAGAGAGGGACATAATTCAGTCCACCAGCAAATATCTCTGGCCAAATATATGGTGTTTGGTTCTTATGACTGAAATTCAGACAGCAATGTGGATATAAAACATATGGAGCTCAAAAACCTGTCAAACCTTATTTGAAGATGACCTGTGGTAGTTTGCTCATGGTCTTAAGGGAAGCTGGAACACAAGAAGTCAAATGTAAATATGTAACACCAAACCATTCGTCCCTTCAGCCTGTTGACATGTAAATTCTGTACATCTTTCAGTCTTGGTTTTCTTTCTTCGATTTCTCTGGGGTCAAGAGCTGGGCAGAATCTCATTATATTTAATTTGGAAATTGTTGAAATCGTTGCTGTGTCTGAAGACATACATGGAGTTTAAGGTGAGCTGAAGCAATTTTTAAGTTTAGAAAGGCACACAAACATCTGTGTGAGCTTTTGGCAAAGCAGAGGGTTAGGACTGAAGGCAGATGCTGGCCCTGACCTGATGTTAAATAAACAGATCAGGACATGGATATATGGGATGTGACATGAGAAATTGCTGGATATGACAATGTGAAAAAGTGAACAAAATTTCAGATAGGACTGTGAAGGATGGCTGGACCTTGCAGAGACAAAGGTGAAGTTACGTGAGAAATGGTTCAGTTTTACATGTAATTTATAGGCAGTATTGGGGACATGAGGCCCAACAAGATAACCATGTCAGTAATATCATGCAAAGCTGAGATTACCTAGAAATCCCAAAATTGGGTAAAGAAGCAGCAAACCTGGGACCAGTGGGGAGAAAAAAGTTGTTAGGGCTGAGTTTTTATTTGAGAGGAGACACAGAGAAAGCAAAGCACAAGCATGATGGAAGTGAGGGTGAAAAGATGGGAAAAGGGATTAAAATGTTTGCAACTGATGCAATCAAGTTTGTCCAGGGGCGCCTGCTGGGCAGCCCCATGCTTGTTTGCCATAACATAATCATCACAATAAGCCATATTTGTCTAGCCGTGCCACACAAGCCAAATATGCCTCTGCAGTCAGGATGGAGAGCATAGGATAAGCTTTCCTGTTTTGGCATGGGAGCACTGAGATGAATTGAGCATCCTGGTACTGCCATACTGGGGCCAAGCCAGGCCTGACAAAGTCACTATGTATTCAAATCTTCCATACAAATCAAAAAGCAGATCACAGAAGAAACGTGAACCAAGGGAATAAAAAAGGGATTGGAGTTACAGAATAAGTTTCTTCCAGTAATCTCTGAGACTAGACAAAAGATGGGTCTTTTTAAAAAAAGTGTGCTTAATATGTCATTGCAGAGATTACATTTAAGCTAACAATCATCAGCTATTTCATGCAAATATGTCATTATAATACATATCTTAGGCAGTGAATTCAAACGAGTATAGAGTGCTTTATTTATGCTTACTACTGTGGACTCTTCTGTTCATAGCTTTCAAGTTTTTGCATCTCTTAATTAATCCAGCACAGTTAGTACCATATCTCCTTGTAGCCTGCTTTCTTGCTTTGGACAGTTTGTTTTTCTTAAGGCACATATTCGTCTTGCTACTTCTTATTTTTTTTTAGGCCCTCTACAAACAGATAGGAGCAACTTCACATTCAGAAACCATGGTCCTCAGTGGAGGACTTCAACCACCCAGGTATCTTTTGGAGGGACAACATAGCAGGAAATCAGAGGTTCCTGGAATGTGTTGATAACTTCCTCTTCCAAGTGGTACAGGAACCCAGGAGAATAGGTGCTATGCTGGACCTTGTCTCATCAGTGAGGAGGGGCTGGTGAGTAATGTGAAGCTCAAGGGCAGCCTTGGCAGCAGTGACAATGAAATGGTAGAGTTCAAAAGCAGGGGTGTCAGAGCGGGTGCACAGCAAGCTTGCTGCTCTGGACTTCAGGAGAGAGACTTCAAACTCTTCAGGGAACTGCTTGGCAGGGTGAGATGGGATAAAGCTCTGGAGGGAAGAGGGGCCCAAGAGAGCTGGTCAGTATTCAAAAACCATCTCCTCCAAGCCCAGAAGCAGTGCATCCCGAGAAAAAGGAAGGCAGGAAAGAACGCCAGGAGGCCTCCATGGATCAACAAGGAGCTCCTGGACTTACTTAAGTGCAAAAAGAAAGTCTATACTGAGTGGAAGCAGGATGGGTTACCTGGGAGGACTACAAAAAGTTGTCTGAGCAGCCAGGGATCAGGTTAGAAAAGCTAAAACCCAGAGAGAATTAAATCTAGCCAGGGGCATAAAGGGGAACAAGAAGAAATTCTACAGATATATCAGTGATAAAAGGAAGGCCAAAGAAGAGGTGGGCCCTCTTTGGAAGGAAACTGAAGACCTGGCGATGAGGGATATGGAGAAAGCTGGGGTGCTCAGTGCCTTCTTTGCCTCCGTCTTCACCAGCAAGGGCTCTAGCCACACTGCCCAAGCTGCAGAAAGCAAAGGTAAGAATGTGCCACCTGTAAGTGAAGATCAGGTTTGAGACCATCTAAAGAGCTTGAAGATGCTCAAGTCCATGGGACCTGATGAGATCCATCCACAGGTTCTGAGGGAATCATAGAACAATATAATCAGGGAATCATAGAACAATATAATCATAGAATCATAGAATGGTATGATTCTATGATTTCTTCAGAACTGGCAGATTAAGTCGCCAGCCACTATCCATCATCTTTGAAAGGTCACAGCAGTATGGTGAAGTTCCCATCGACTGGAAAAGGGGGAACATAACCCTCATTTTCAAGAAGAGAAAAAAAGAAGATCCAGGGAACTACAAGCATATCAGTCTCACCCCTGTGCCTGGCAAGATCTTGGAGCAGATCCACCTGAAGGCCCTCCTAAGGCACATGGAAAATAAAAATGAGGTTATTGGTGGAAACCAGCACGGTTTCACAAAGATCAAGTGATGCCTGACAAACTTGGTGGCTTTTTATGATAGAGTTGCAGTGTCAGTGGATAAAGGAAGAGCAACTGACATCATCTACCTGGACTCGTGCAAAACATTTGACAGTGTCCTGCATGACATCTTGGTTGCCAAAATGGAGAGGTGTGGATTTGATGGATGGTCCACTCAGGAATCGGGAATTGGCTGAATGGTCACACTCAGAGAACTGCAGTCAGTGGCTCAGTGTCCAAGTGGAGACTGGTGACAAGTAGCATTCCTCAGGGATGGGTGCTGGGATGGGACCGGTGTTATTTAACATCTTTGTAGGAGACAAGAACAGTGGGATTGAGCGCATCCTCAGCAAGTTTGCAGATGACACCAAGCTGAGTGGTGCAGGTGACACACTAGAGGGAAAGGATGCCATCCAGAGGGACTTGGACAAGCTTGAGAGGTGGGCCCATGCCAAGCTCGTGAAGTTCAACAAGGCCAATTACAAGGTCCTGCACCTGGATTGTGGCAATCTCAAGCACAGATACAGGTTGGGTGGAGAATGGTTTGAGACCAGAAGAGAAGGATTTGGGGGTGTCGATTGATGAAAGATTCAACATGAGTTGGCAGCGTGTGCTTGCAGCCTAGAAGGCCAATCATATCCTGAGTTGCATCAAGAGAAGCATGACAAGCTGGTTGAAGGAGGTGGAGCAGGTTGAAGGAGGCCCTTCTACTCTGGGGTTGGAAGACCCCATCTGGAGTACTGCATCCAGTCCTGGAGACCCCAAGAAAAGAAGGACATCAATTTTTTTGAAGCGGGTCCAGAGGAGGGCCACGAAAATGATCAGAGGGCTGGAGCACCTCCCCTATGAGGACAAGCTGAGTAAAGATCTGGGGGTCTTCAACCTGGAGAAGAGAAGGCTCCAGGGTGACATTATAGTAGCCTTCCAGTACCTCAAAGGGCCTACAGGAAAGCTGGGGATGGACTTTTTATAAAGGGATGTAGTGACAAGATGAGGAGAAATGGCTTTAAACTGCATGAGGGTAGATTTAGACTAGATATCAGGAAGAAATTCTTTACTGTGAGAGTGGTGAGACACTGGAACAGGTTGCCCAGTAAGGTTGTGGATGCCTCCTCCCTAGAAGCATTCAAGGCATGGATGGGGCTGTGAGCAATCTGGTCTAGAAGGAGGTGTCCCTACCTACAGCAGGGGGCTGGAACTAGATGATCTTAAAGGTCCCTTCCAACCCAAACTATTCTATGATTCTATGATTTTGTTTATTTTCTGCTCTGAGAAAGTGCTTTCTTTCTCTCTTGTATTTACATAAGACCCAACGACATTTAGTGATGCAAGATGGTATCCATTACCATACAGAGTTTTTTTATGAAGCGGAAGCAACTGGTTCCCCCTTTCTGTATTTGAGCTATGTGCAGTGTTTGCAAATCATTGGAGGCCAGCTTTGCTTGAAAAAACATCGTTCCTTTGTTGGAACTTAAACTGCAAACATTCACCTTTGCATACCACCTGTTCATAGAATGAATCTGCCTAAAGGAATAGTGCTGGTAGTACTGCGTAGTTTAGATCTGCAAGTTTCTTGCTTGGATAAAGTAGGAAATCAATTTTGCACCTAAAAAAATCTTTCAAACTGAGATGGACTATGTCTGGGAATTAGCAGGCAATATGCATATAAGTTCCGTTTTCAAAGAAGTCATCTGTTCAATACTGATAAATATCATGCAGTAAAATATTTTACCTCCTCAGCATTTCTTCCTGCATTACCCAAGTAAAATCATTTTCTTTCAAAATTACAGATAAGCTAGCTCTTCTTTGTACCAGGAATAACATCAGTTTTCCTGCCTTATTAACTAAAAGGCAGAAATTATACAGAACGCTATATAGAAAATACAAACAGTGCTCTCTTCTGTTTGGATCAGCATCTGCTCCAATACAGAAAACCCTCCAGTTGTGTTCAGGAAGTTTTGTTAAGTTCCCTCCCCACACATTCCTATTAAATTTCCAGAAAGAGCCCAACCTTATTTAAGCAATTTTTTTTTAAGAGTACTAAAGCTCTTGTTGAAACACTATCCCAGTAACAGACAGATAAAGAAAGTTTGAATATTTTGAAACATTTTGACTGGCAGAAGAGTTTACTGGCGATGAAGGAGTGGATCTTTCATTGCGCATGAAAGCTGATGATATACTGGGTGTTGTCTAGAGGCTTTCGTGGTGTAGTTTTTTCAGATGTATCTTTCAGTGTGTGTGTACTTCCCTCACCTTAATGAACCAGTTAAGTGCAAAAGCTATGGCAACTTGTTCTCAAGAACTGTAAGATTTCTTCTGCCATTACAAGTAAGAGGGGACTGTGGGGATTTGTTTTCTTTTTTTTTTTTTTTTTTCCCCTGTAGGTATTTGATTTATAACATAATTCCTCAAACTGTGTTTAAAATACTTGTAAAATCTTTGTAAACATATTTTAATTGAATTCCTTGGGAAATGAGAGAGCTGATTAAGGTTCACATTAGTCAAGATAATAACAATAAGGATTTTCCGGAAGGAAATGAGAAATTTACATAAACACAATTCACGCCATGTGACTTCATGAGAGAAATTCCATACACAACATTGGTAAAGAAGTTGTACATGTGCTCCAGAATGGCTTCATTGAATCCATCTGGTCTGTCCAGAGATAAGTAAAACAATGAAGTAAATAAAAAGATCCAAAGAAATCAACCAAGAATTTTTATTCCCCAGCAGTGGCAGAGTGTATCACAGACTCACGTAGCATATTCTGTGTTTCAAAAGCAGCCTCACCATTTTTCATGCTGTTCTTAAAAATATAAGAGGATCACGAAGAACATAAAACCCACTGCATGTCAGTGCTAGCCAATGATTTGTCACCCGTTTTGCTCAGACACCAGGCTCTCCATGGGGACATCAGTCTCTGGCTGCTACTTTTTGCTCACCAATCTCACTGGTCAGTTTAATTTTTAAAGCTTGTGTACTTCTGTTTGTGAATGCTTTCAGTCGTGTTTGTACAAAATTCAAACCATCCTTCTAAATCCTAGCTCTTAATGCCATTAGTCTAGCTGCTAGTGATAAATTGAAAGTTTGTCCTCATTGATTGAATGTTCTATATTAATTTCTGCAAAATATATACCATCTTGCTATTTGTTTAGAATTTTAAAAGTAGGCTTTTAAGAAATGGTTTAGAGATAGCATGGTTAGGAAAAAAATGCATAAAGCAGCACTTTGCTGACATGCATCGTCAGGCAAGACAGTATGAAACAACTTTTCCTAAATGTATATGTGATCAACTTGATCCTTTCTCCTCAAGAGCTCGAGGAGCAAGGATAGGGGTTGTCACCAGGGATAGTTCTGAATGTTTGGGATGCAGCTGCCATTTATCAGCCACGGTAGTCCATGAACCAGTAGAATTTGTTGCTGACTCTTAAAAATTGTGTAGGCTATTGGATCTCTACCTTAAATTCATTGGGTATTGCATAGTGCTTAAGGTAATAATTTGATTTTTTAATGTGAAATATTACTAAGAAAGCTTAGGATTACATTATTCGATTGGTGGATATCAAGAATAAAGCTGGATCTGGTATTTGTGCTTTTTAGAAGAACCTAGAATGATTACCCACCAGCTGGCTAGCCTACATAAGCGAGAGTTTGCCGATAGCCTTCAGGAGTTCATTATCCTCCTGGAGCTTGCATAACAAAAAATGAAACTGCCTCGTGGCATTGGCTTAACCATCTTTTTATGAAATACTAACAGCACCAGGTATGACAAACTGCTTTCTTTGAGCTCTCCAGGAGCAGGGCCAGCCATGGCTTGAGGCATTTCCCAATGATGTGTCAAGTGATCAATCAGTCACAGCACCAGTGTTTTTCCCTTTAAGGCATGTGTTTCATCACATGAGAAGTGACAGAGCTGCTGAGCTAATCCAAGACAGTTTAGAGTGACGTGTATTAATTCAGGACCATACCTAAGTGATATCAGTCCCTTCAACATTCCATCACAGATGCATAACACATGCTTAGATACTTATTTCATTAAAATCTGTTCCGCATATGTTGGTTGCCCCAATTCTTCCAGAAACTTCCAATGAATCTTTATTAATTACTTCACCTTCACATGTCCTGGGCAATCATTGCTGCTTTTTAATAATTTCCTTCTTAACAGAAATTTAATACTCTTAGAGAAGTGAGTAATGGGAAAGACTATTACTGCTGTGTGCATTATAAATTAAGAGCATCTATTTCCCTTGAAAATACACAACAGTTTTATGCTCTAAGGAACATTCTCTTTTTGTGTAAGTTCCTATAAGGGAGGTTCAACTTGTCTCAAAAGCTTAGTAATTTCCCTTAAAATTTCTAGAGCTGCCAAATTATAAAAAGGGTCCTTCCAGAAATCTTCCTCCTGAGGCACGGACCATTTGTCAGGTAAGGTCAACTGCAGCCGAGAACAGTGGACTGAAGTCCACTTCTCTGGCTACATCAGTATTATTGCTCACACATTCTAGGGTTAGTTCTAAAGCTTTCCATTTCAGCTTTAGTGGGTGAACAGTCTTGTTTTTCCTCAGTAATTTTGCACTGGGGATATAATAGGATACTTTTATCTTCTGCCTCAATGATTTTGCCTCACAAGAAGTACTGGAGACACAATAGAACACTTTTATCTTTTGCCTCAAAATGTGCAAGGACATTTTCCACAGATTCCCCATACATTGTTTTTAAAAAGTGACTCACTATGGCCTAATAAGCAATGGAAATCTTCCAAACTGGGGAAAAGTGGATGGAAGTAGGTCAAAGGCTTCGCTGGTGAAGCTGATGGTGAAAAAATGGGAAGAAGAAGGTGGGCACTCAACCACCCTAGATACCACTGAGCATGTCCCCAAAGAGACATTAGCACATATCTAGAGACCTTGAAAAAGAATGAATATGCATGCCAATGTACTGCATGTGCATGTCCTAACTGTTCAAATGTAGAACCTGAACTCTGAGAGGGTGCGCTTGCTTGTCGGTTTGCCCAATGTGCATCACGAGGAATAAAGGAGTGCCGCTTTCGAGCACCACATTGGAGTTAGAGAGTTTTCTTCCCGGATTTCAGATGACACTCTGACAGTATTTAATGGTTACTTGTAAATGCCTTAAGAATTCTTGCAACACTGGGGAGTCTTACAAGAACTGCAGCCACAAAGGAAGGATCTAGTACTTGCTTTCTGAGAAACAGCAGCAGCCTGGAAGCCTTCCTAAGGTGAAGATGGGTGAAGGCACACTCACCGGTGTTATTTCTAGTTAGCCAAGTATCTTTTGAGCAGATTCAGAAGTATCAGGAAGATAAGAGGCTTCACAATATGTTTTTGTAACAAGCTTCCTCTCAATGTCAAGGGAAATTCTACAGCATAAAATTCCCAAGTAAGGAAGAAATTGGACTTTTAAAAAAATTGAAGAGGATTCTGGCTGGAGGACAGAATTGTCCAAATAAAGATGTGTATGATTTCTTTGGGCTTTTGGGAGAGAAATACTGAATGTTACGATGTGAAGTCAAAGTCTTACAAGGTAGGAAAACACCAGAATTAGCACTGGCCATGCACATTTATTTCAGCCTCTTTTGTGTATGAAATTTAATGTTTTAGTTGCACAATCACAGCTTGTGTTTTTCTGCAGTCACCGTGTGCTCTCCAGCCTCCCACAGTTCCATCAGATGGATGGACAACTATTCAGTTTCTTGTTCTATGTTTGCAAATTTACATTCATTATGATCTGCTAAAAAAAGTGCATAAAATGAGCTGCTATTATCTAGAACCTTCTGAGCATGTATGAATAGCCGTTTACATGTTTACATGACAAATCTGTACAAGGATTAGGCAAAAGATGTGTCCTTGATATGAAGGCCAATTATCTTCTAAAGTCCCCCCTTTAAAGTATGAGACCACTGGATCCTTCAAAGCCCATTACATTTTCAAACCTACAAAAGCACCTCATCTTGCTGATCTTGCCTTCAGAAAGACATTTTATGTTTTTGCAAAATAAAAGATAATTTTTTATCTGAGCTACACTTTCAGTATGGAAGATATCTGTTTGAGTGGTTGTTAGAAGCAAGGAACAAAAGCATTTACACAGAAATGGAAGGAGAAGATAACGCTCTCGTCTGCAAACAGCAAAACACTTGCATGGAAGTGCATGACCCAAGCAGAAAGTTTAGAAGCACAGCTCCAGTTCACCTGGCATTTTGCTGCTGCCGAGCGCAATTACAGCCACTGTAACCTATTTACTGTTGCATTGTGCTGCTGCAAGAATCCTTAAAGTGTCAATTCAATGTTCTCTTATTGGCAGTGATAAAGTCATTCGTGTTGTTCCTGAGAGTGAGAGGGAGACACAGATCCTGAAGGCTGCATTTAACAGGCTTAAGGTGAGTTTGATTATTTTCATCTTCTTTTTCACATTTTTGTGGAAAACCGTACTGGGTTAAATGCCTTTCATTTGTCATTTTACTTCAAGCTATTTAATTCTCTGGAAAACAGCCTTTTCCCATTAAATTCTTAATTTTTCAATAAAATGGCTAAGAACTGGATTCATCATGCCTGATAATTTTAACAGGAGACACTTACTGCCTAAAATAATATACATGACACACTTGCAAGTTTGCTGTTTTTTTCCCCTCCCACTTCTTGCCAGCATACACAATTGCATGCTTCATTATCTAGTTTATGATTTAATTTAAAATACTGACTTCAAGATATGAACACATACAGAAGTAAGAAAAATAAAGTGGCGTTAGTTTGGGAATCTCTCTGGCAGAATGTCCACAGGACTCACTGGCAAGCCAGAAACTGTCTTCCTTGGCCTTTTCTTGAAGACATAAATGAAAAGCATTGGAGTGAGATCCTACCTGGTGCAACGCAGCATAAATGTGCTCTGCATTGCTAGCACAGCTACCAAAGGCACAGACGCTCATTCCATTGCAGTCTGGCTCAGTATCACAGAGGACAAAGGAGATTACCCACAAGCAGGACCCCAAATCCTTGCAACAGCACAGCAAGGATTGTGCCGTGCACGTGCACTTAGCTTAGGCACCCAGGGAATGGATGAACCTCATTAATAGTCTCCAAAACAGAATAACCAAAGCAGAGACAGGGAAGTAGCAATTTGATCACGATGTTGAATTTGTTCCAGGTGTTGACTGTGAGTCCCACGTTCTGCTGTTCACCTGTGTTGGCTTATGCTCTGCAGGAGGGCAACAGCTGACTTTTCCCTATAACTATGAAGGTAAAGCAGTTTGATGGGCAGCCTCAGAGGTAGCACAGACACAACAGACTAATTTGGCATAGTGAACTCAAGCCTACATTTGTGTCTGGCTGACGAGAACTGTATGGACACTGCCAATGGATCGCTGTGGTAACTTTGGCAATCCTGGGTTATATAGTTTTGTGTCACATCAGTAGTATCAAAGTGTTGAGAGCATGAGCAAACACCTTTGCTGTTCACTGCTTTCAACTTCCAGCAAACTATTTGGCAATCTGCAAAGAATCTCATTCTCTCTTACTGAGGCCTGATATAAATGATTATGTTCTCACTGGGGCAAAGAGTGAAAGTGCATGTAATTTTATAGTCCAGTAGTTAACACTTAGGATACAAGCCAACCAAATCTCAGTCTGCTTATCAAATTGGAAAAAAAAATGAAGATGCTAGAGCTCTCACATCAAGTGTTCCATCTTTTGGTTTTGATGAAGCTTTTTTGCTACTGGTTCATAAGAAAGTGGACAGAACTACCTTAGGTCCCACACCCCAGGGGAAGACTCACTGCAGAGAATATCCATCAGGTAAGGCTTGATGCCTCACTAGCTTTAAGTTGGTAGGCTGCGGCTCTCTCCATCACCTCTACACTTCTTATTGACATGTTTGGTTATTTCTCCACTTAGGATACTAAATACTGCTCTCAAGACCTTTAGCTTCCATACATTTTGCATGAGGAACCTCAGTGTTCAATGCTATATATTATAGTGTTTTGCACTGTAATGCCCAAGTCAGTTAAAGAATATCATCTTATATTTGTTTCTGCAGAATTTACTAATGTCTCAGGGAGACTTTGGGCCTGACTCTCAGCTTTGAATGTTACAGTAAAACCCCAAAGAGGATAATCATTTCACTCAAATTAGGAAAAAAGTCTAACCATCAGACCAAGAAATACATGTGGAAGCTGTTTTTTGCATTAATTTCTTCCCTTTGGATACTGGAACATAAAGAGGGAGCACATATGTTTTTTCCTTTCTCCTCATATTGCAAACCCTGCAAAGCAAAAGGGTTACTCACCTTCCTGCAACTGTTTCTCATTACAGAGCTCCCTTAGGCTCCCAGATGGAGATTCGTTCACCCAATTTCATCAAAGTGGGAGCAGTAGAAACTTGAATAAATAGTTGCATGCTACAACTCTGAGAACAGGATAATAAAATTTTGGCAAAGTGCATTGGAATCTGACTAGTTAATTAGAAAATGATTGATTTTTATGAGGTAGGGAGCTAAGGAGGTTGATGGGAAGATTTTTTTAAATATAAGACAGTACTGACACCCAGTTTCATGAAAACAGTATGGATTTGGCTGCTTTTTAGGTCTTGGGGCTGTCCCATCTGCAACTGCTTGACTGCCTGTCTACATGTGGCCAGAATCACAAATTCATAGGAGCAGAGAAACATAGGAAGGTTGAGGTTGGAAATGACCTCTGGAGATCAGCTAATCCAAACCCTTGCTCAAACAAGGTCCCATAGAGGACATTAGTCAGAACTGTGTCTGGGTGTTTTTTTTAATATCTCTGGGGAAGGAGACTCCACAGCCTATCCAGGAAACTTGTGCCAGTGCTGTGTCACTCTCATAGTAAATAA
>JAOWBP010071160.1:15989-27401 GCA_028571105.1 Tragopan temminckii
GAGAGGTCTCATTCCAGTTTCTTAATCATTTTAGTAGCCCTTTGCTGAACTTGCTCCAGAAGCTCCATGTATTTCTTGTACAGTGAAACCCAGAACTCGATGCAGTATTCCAGGTGAGGCCTCACCAGGGCTAAAGAGAGGGAGGATAACCTCTCTTGACCTGCTGACAAGACAATGCTTAATGCAGCACCGTGACACGACATGCAGCAAAACAAAGATCATTCCAAACTATACTGGTAGAGCTAGAACCCGGAAGTCGATCCCTCCAAAATCCCAGAATAGCACTGTCACCAGAAGACCACACTTCCCAGAATTTCATCACTTACTTCTGATCTTCACAGAGAAGTGTTATTGGTCACACGAAGAAGCAGAAACAGCATCCCCTGAGTGCAGTGTGCTCCATAACCACTGGTAATGCATTGGAACAAGCTGCCCAGGGAAGTGATAACGTCACCATCCCTGGAGGTGTTCAAGAAAAGGGTAGATGTGGCATTGAGGGACATGGTTAGTGGGCATGATGTGGAGATTGTCTGATGATTGGACTAGAGATCTTAGTGGTCTTTTCAATGGTTCTGTGATTCATTGATCCTGTGATTCTGTGACCACACTGCTGTGCCTACCAGTGGGTTGCTCATCCCTCTTTTCTCTAAGCAAGGGAAAGAGAAGACAATTTCTGCTATCCCAGGCTTCCTTCTCACTGTGTCTCATGGAAAGAGCTTTGTAATAGACTTGGGGTGTTCTGAATTTATTCCAGCCATTTTCTTCTGCCTTTAAAATCTACACCTGTAAGACAGAGTCACTTAGCCTTTTCCTCTGGACATTCTTTCATAACCCAAAAAATTAAAAGCAAATGTCATTTCTGTCAAGTTCAAATCAGCATATCCTTCTGAAGGACTTAATCATGAAGTCACGGAAAAGTATTCTGATTGTCCTATAACAAAGCAGTGTATTTTAGTATCAAGCTGACAACAAAAGAAATGCAAAGCTACTCCTTCTTAGAGTCCACTGATTTGGACGAAGGGAAAACAATCAGGTAGAAAATAAATGGGCACTAACAAGGGTGGTTTATGTATCTTTTCACACATCTATTTTATCTACTCATTTCTTAATGACTGTCCTTACCACTGATCATTCCTGAGCAGATTTTGTCATTTTAAGTCTGGCTTCTTTATTTCTGTGAACTGCTAAGCTACAAAGATCTCCTTTACTTCTAGGGGTATTACATTTCTTGGTAATAATATAAAATGAACCCACTGCTGATAGTTTTTCCTAAGAAAATCCCATGGCATAGAACATTTTAAAAATGTATGAAAGCATGGAGAAAGTGCTGATCTTTTTTATCCTTCTCAAATGAACTGTCTGTCGTTTGCCTCACCTGATCTGGGGAAAAGAAAGAAACACCAGGGAAGTAAGAGAAGAGGTGGGGATGCTGTGCTGCACCCAGTGCTGTAGAAGCCAGCAGGCTGCAACCTCCACCACTTCTGGGGAGAGTGTCAGGCACAAAAAGAGTCTTTTCTTAAATGTGCATTTATAGAAACCTACACTGAGTGTTTCTTGAAGGATGATCTTGGAATTGGCCATGTCTTAGTGTGCTTGAAATATCTTAAAATGTGCCTTCACTAATTAACTTGGGCAGTAATGACAGACTAGCCGCTGTGTGAGCGACAAAACTTGCAGCAGAGGCTGGATGGATACTTGAGAACTTCAGTCCACATGAAAATGTTTGATCACAAACAGCACTGTTGTGCTCCCAGTATGTGAACTGTAAGGCTAACTCAGACTGGTGTAATCCTTTCAGACTTTTTAACCTTAGTATTTGGGGCTCCTTAGGATAGATATTTGCCCCCCCCCAAAAAATGAATAAATAAGCAAATAAAATCCATGTAATGTTTAATATAATAAATCCCTTAAACTTGCCTGGAGTAAATAGGCTCTGCTACAGTACAAATGCCATTGTCTATACTGAATGAATAATGGTTAATACCATTCCACACATTTAACTTTTGGTTCATGAATTGCCCAAAGGCAAATCACATTAGTCATAATCACTTGCTGAGTAATTTCCACAAATTAGTTTTGCTCTGTAGCTCCATTGCCCACAGTGCTTTGTTATTAATCATTATTATAAATTGATGCTTCCATAGCGTACTTCAATTAACTTGTAGGTGACAAAATGTTGCTTTTTTTCCCCGATGAGTGATCATAGCTTGCAGACCTGAACTGCCATTAAAAATAGCCTGCCTTACAGTAGAAAATTTGCCTGCTGTGAGTTCTGTAAAGTTGTTTAAACTTCTTTGAATTCAACAAATGAACTCAAACAAACTCATCCACAGTATCAAAGCAAAAAGAAACCTAAATGCACTGGGTCGCACTGGCTGCCATCCAGCCCACAAAGCAGCAGGAGGTGGCTCTGACCCATCCAGGCGCAGTGGGGCCCTGCACTCCCCCTGCAGCCCCCGCTCTGTGGACAGGGGGCCATCATCTCAGAGCAGTTTGTCAGGAAGTTCTTAGACCTCAATCACTGCCGCATCTGCAAGTGCTTCTTAATGCAATACGTGCCTGAGCTCATAAGAAACAAAGCAGGTAGGGAGCCTGCCGTCGTTTAAGGCAGAAGGTCCCACTTTCTGGTTTTCACCCAGTGATGAAGGCAGCGGCAGCTGGAAGCCACTGCTCTGCAGAAGGGGGAGATGCCACCAGTCAGCAGCATCCCTTGTCTCCAGTACCTTCCTGTGTCAAGTTTCTTTCAGTTTCTCTGGGGAAGTAAGAGCCAGGTAACCAGGCTTCCCACTACCACTTCACGTCATTGAACACCTCTCGTGCAGTGCCTGTGTCTGAGACCGCTGGAGCGGATACGATGGTGAGTATGGTAGGGATGAATGGTGGTGGAGCTCCTCCAGCTTTCATGTAAGAACAAGAATAGCAGCTTTAAGATAGGTTTGCATACGGTTACAATAGACTAAAATGCAACAAAATTTTTAACAATTCAAATGCATACTCATGGAGTTCTTTCTTTCTTTCTAATTATTGATCATTGTCATGGTTCCTGGACTGATGGCTGCTCTGATGCAATCATAGGCACTGATCTAAAATCCTAGAAATTCTGCTGCAATCCTTTGCTGCTACCTCATTTTACTGATGTGACACAAAACTTTACTTCTGACTCAGAAATACTATTTTTCAGGTTCATTCTTTTCATCCTAACCATTTGCGAGTTGCTACAATCGTCAACAAAGTTAATGTTTATGATGAGATGGAGTGACCTGAGTATCAGAGAACTGCCCAATCTCTGTCCTGCAGGGCTCTTCTCGTCCATCCCCTGTCCCTCTGCCTCACATCATCTCCAGGGACTGCCCCTTGTCTCTCGCTCTTTTCTGTTTAGGAGACCATCTGAGAAGCCTGATGCTGATTTATGAACCTTTTCATGGTTTTAAATCTGTTGGACTTGACTGACAGAAACAAATATCACATTCCAAACTGCTTTGCAAAGAAACAGATTTGCTCAGGTTCTCAGAACCCACAGATTTGGTTTATCTGCTCTGGAATTTTCTTTCGTAAGCATTATTTTTGAAGTGCCACTTCATTCAAGCCTTGACTGATAACTTCTACTCTACCAGTGGTCTGTGAGCACATTTAATCACATATGCCTGAGTGGAATCGGTGTTGTTTGTATAAGTAGCAAAGAAGCTACTGCTCTGTGAACATTCCTGGCATAATAGAGCCAGACCACTCATTCTTCAGTAGGTTTTACAAAAGAAATTCCTGGGCGCAGCCAAGCACTTCTTTAACACTGTGAGGAGCCAGCCAAGCAGGCCTTGAAGCCACAGCTCCTTCCGATTGTTTTCTAGCCTCTCTAGCAGCTGCTTATCCATTGTAATCCCTGAATTGATCCTGTCATTGCAGTTCAGGGAATCAGAAATATCTTATGGGGCAAAAAGTTGGCTGTAAATCTGGTCGTTTGGAGCTCCAAATGCAAATGCTGAAAAAGGCTTCAGAGAACAAAAATCCATCTGAAAATGCATTAAGAATGCATAACAGCCTAAATGAAGCCATTCCTGCTCTGCAGAAGGGCAGAATAAGCTCAGTAGCCAGGGCTTTGCTCATTTTACTTTGGATATATTACGAACATCTTGTACTTATACAGCCAGATGCTTTAGTCAATTTTAATCTAACTCACACAGTAGTCAGATACGCACAGAAAGTTTCAGATACAGATGGACCATCATGGGGTTATACATCAACATATCAGAACAAGGGTCTATAAAACTACTTTTCAGGCTCAGAAGGAAAATACTGTTCCAAGAAAACTTTAGTAGGAGATTGAAGATAAAAGCAGAGAGTCCAGGTATAACAAGTACACACACATATGATACAGAAGCCTGGACTTTCTGAGGTGGGAGAAATCTGCTTTCCCTTTAACTGATGAGGAACCCTGAGTCCAAGATCAACAAAGTCATCACCCAGCTCCCATTGCTTCAGCAGGAGCAGAACCAGCCCAGGGCTCATTATTCCAATTCTCACTCAGTGCAGCAACAACTACAGAATGAACCGAGCCATAAATAGTTTAATAAGAAACAAAACAGAGTTTGGGTTGCTTTGTTTGTTGTTGCTTGCTTTTATGAGTCTGCTAAAGAATGCTTCACATCTTTCAAATCTTCTTAGCCCATTGGCATCTGTACTTGTGGGAACGGGCATTCAATTACCAAATAATTGTGCCATGTGTTTTACTCAGTGGCTCTCTTGAGGAACAACCAACAAGTTCTTTTCTGCAGTGTAGAGTCCTGGGTAAAATTATATCAGTATGAGTGGAGTAGCGAGATCATTACTGTGTTATAGTTTCAGAAATACCTGCAAAACTCAAAACCTCAAGCTGTGCATTGTTCCCAGTCTTTTACTGCCAGTATTATGACTGCTGCAATTCAGTGAATCAATCTCGATTTATTATTCTTAGCAGGCTCACTCAAAAGCAAATAAATACTGAAAAGTTAGAGCCAATTAAATGTCTAGTGTGCTAAATCAGAAACTTAAATTACTTTGCACCAGCAGCCAGGACTACCCTGTAAGTCCTTCTAGAAAGCATAAAGAATCTCTAGCTTGGTTGTTGCATGTAGAGGGAAGCTGAAGGAGATTTGCAATAGGACTGTCAGTAGAGTTCCCTAATTGGCAGGGGCATGTGAGCATGAAATTATTCTTGATCCTGAAAATATCTGCAAGGGTGACTACTTTTACAGAGGAGTAGTTGCAGTCTTTTCAGGTGAACTAGAGCACAGCTATAATCATCTGCCAATATCAGATTCGACAGGACTCATTCTCCTTTCATTCATTCTCTGCAAATATACCAGAAGAAGTTTAAAACGTCATTCTATTGCACACCGTATATATCCATGAGTATTCACACGTGCCATTTCTTATGTGTTATGTGATCGAGCTTTGATAGTAATACTTCTGACAACATTTGTGAGGCTAGAGCAGTTTCCACTTCTATTCTCTATTTTCTACTATCATATTTTAACTGAAAATGTATCTAATAAGTTTCAGCACTGCTTAGGGTGTTTACATGTTTATACATGAACATACGGATGCAAATGCAAAACCTATACACCCTGACAGCATTAATACTTGCATTACTGACTGCAATTTCCCTTTCACAGTAGAATCAGAAATGCGAAGCCATGTGAGCTGGTGACATCATAACAGTAATTGTATTCTGAACCTTACATTTGACATGATTTGTCAAAAGAACCTGGATAGATTCCATAGTGATGTTAAGGTCTGCTTTGGCACCTGTTTTGCTCTATACAACTTAATAAATACAGTAACTGTAGTTGCTATGTAATGAAAGTGTAACAAAATTGCTATCTTTATGAGGTACGACAGAGATAAGTCATGTAAACACTTTTATCCAAATAGTAGATGTGACTTCTGGCAGTTACCCTAGTTAGTTTCAGTGACATGCATCAGTCAGCTCTTTTGATCTACACATGATGACAAATCTATTGAGAGCACCAAGCATTGTCCTTACATCCTAATGAAAGAAGAAACTAGGACAACTAAAAAAAATTATGAACAAGTAGTGAAGAAAACTGGAGGCTACTGCCCAAGAAAATGGCTTTAAATGCAAAGCATTAGGTTTTTTTTTTACTATCCACTACTTTCTGTTATACTAAGTTCTGTGATCTGAAGAAGTCGGGGAGTTCTTTCAGTGACTTAAAGGAAAAAAAGGAATGTGGGATTTATGCAGTCATGTTTGTAAGGAAGAGTAAGGAGACTGCTTTCTTCTTGGGCTCCCCTTCCACAGACACAGAACTAGTTGGAGGGAAACTTGGAATTAGAGATGAAAAAGATCCCTGCTCTGTTTTCTTGTCTCAGCAGAGAGGTGAAGATTTGTACACTATTTATGACAGGTACAATTACAGTGAGAAAATATTTGTCTTATTGGAAAATTATTTGCATAATTTTTAATTCCGGAAGAAATTCTGAATTCTCTTAGCTCAGCACCCAAATCTTTTACAAATATTTGTCCCTTTTGCTGGTGTTGACTTTTCATTGTTATGCTGAGCTAAAGACGTGACTAATGGGTTCAGGGCTGCTGTAGTTTGGAAGTTGTCCAGATAAAAGCTAATACATTTACACTGTTGAGCTATCCTTAACACCTCTGGTTAAAAAGAAACTGCCTATATGAAACCCAAGGAGCATTGCCTTTCCTTAGCGTAAAATGAATCCTTGGGACTTTTATGGGATGAGTAATGTTGGAAAAAGGATATGAAGTTAATAAAGAGTACCTACAATGTAGTCACAGTTAATGTCTCATATTTTCTTTGTTAAATAAAGCAGAAACTATTTAAAAACCTCTGGGAAAAGGTTTCTCTCTGTATGCTTTCACAAACGTTCATAGAAGGCGACACTCACGCATCCAGTGAGATTCTGGGAAAGAACATTCAGTGGGCATCTGCAGAGTCACCACTGACCCTGAGGACAAGCACTCAAGAGTCACACTGAGTGCAGCAGCATGTTCCAGGTCTGATCCTGCTGAAAAACCTCACCTGGGCAGGATTGAAACCTGCGACTCTCTAAGGGCAACTCATGACAGATAGGAAAGGACTTGGAAACAAGACTGTTGGAAGGTCCCAGTCAAATGAAATGAGAATATTTAGGGTTGAAGACATACTCTAAAGTGCATCTCTTCTTCTCTAGCCTCAAGATGCCAGGTAAATTTTGATGTTCAAATATTTGGCTGCACGTTCAGACAGTTCAGTAGGCTTTCTGCATCTGCTTGTTCTGGTAGTTGGAGAATCTTCTCAGGACCCAGCGAATCCCACCACCCATGAAACAAATACATGTCTGTTAGCACTAACTGGCACTCCATCCAAAATACTCTGTAATAGGTAATGCATAATGTGTGAGGACAACAACATGCTGTCATAGATAGTTCAAGAACAGAAGAACACCATTTGCTAGCCATTTGCTAACACAGAGTTGAAATACGAGGCACTCTTGATGGAGGAATGATGCTGAAAGAAGAGTGATGACTCCAATAGAGCCCTCAGTACCCACTGGGGATGCAATGATGAGGTCTCCTAAAACTGACAGTAAGTAAAAGATGATTGGATGTGCTCAGTCCTAACATACCTGCTCTTCAATCCATCTTCTGTGTGTCTTGTTTTCATGCACAGTCTCCATGCCATGTCAAGGACAAGTTGGAAGTTGCAATACAAATAAAATATCTGTCGGAGAAATGTGTTTCTTGTTATACGCTTTATAGAACAAAAGCAATTGAAGTGGTGCTCTGAATAGCACAGGTAACATCTCCCAGATGAGTGCTCAATACTCTGTTTACATTGCAAAGTATATGAAGGGAGAGTCAGATGAAAGCAAACTATCCTAATAGATAACTGGGTTGAAGAGGAGTGGTTTGCATTCTAAAAATGGGATGTTTTTATCTCACTTCCAGGACAATGTTAGTAGTGAAATATTGTTTTCACCACCAGATTCAGGCATGCAATATACTGCTGATTTCATCAATTAAGTAACTGACTGGTTCTGGTTTTTATATTCCCTTGTAGCCAGTAATCTGAGGGACAGCTAGAATACCTCAGAAATGAAAAAGCTCCATGATGGTATGAGCAATGGTATGAATATTTGTTGGCTTACATCCTCCATATAATGAAGAAATCCAACAAAATGAGTCCTGAGTTAACTATCAAGAACACAGACAAGTTTCAGGTGTATCTCAATTGTCTTTTTTTTGTAATTTTTATTTCCAGATTTGTATGTGTAGATATCAGGAAACACTTCAGTTGCATTTAGCTTGCATATAAAAATTCGTTGCTATTTTTATAAAGATGGTTCACACAGAGCTGATTGATAGGCTGTTACTCCAAGAGCAATGGGGTTTTTACCCTCTGTGCTGTGTGCTTTTAAGAAAAAATCTTAGGAGTCAAATATGCATTCCTAATTAACCATGTTTAAAATCAACTTTATTGAATTAAGGGGGAAATTCACTGAATGACTATAATTAATCAAAATAGAAAAGATTGATAGACTAACAAACATAAGGTGTTAGCACAGTGAGAGGATCTTTATTTATAAGCTGCATGTAGCACCATTTAATTCATGAGTTCAGTTTCTACTGACCATCTGCCATAGCTGCTGTCAGCTTCACCAGCCTCAAGAACTTTGCCAGTCCTGGTTTTAGACTGCAAAAGATGCTGCGCCCACCTGGCAAGATCACATAGATCTATAGACCATATTGTGCCAGCATTAAGAAGTGAGAGGTTTTGGCAGGAATAGAAGAGGCTGCTGCTGTGTTTTGATCTATTCCTTACAATGCAGTGGACATTTAATTGCATTAAACTAGACTGCAGACACTCCTGCTTGAGAGGCAGTATCAGATCAGATGCCTTCTTGACAGAGTATTCTTACTACCACCTGAGAAATGGCTGGAACTAACCCTCTCTTGCAGGAGTGTACTCCCTTCTCCAAGGTTTGTAGCAAGACCAGGCAAGATGTGCTAAATATTTCATGCTCTGGGCTAAAATTTCCAAGTGTATTTCATATTTGTCAACAGAAGTAAAACCTTATGTATGTTCAAGTGTAGATTCCACATTAACTGTGCTATCAGTTAGTAACTGGCATGTTTTTTAAAAGATTGTGAATATTTCACTATATCAATCCTATCATTTTGTCACTTTATTTAAAATTATTGAGTAGATCACAGCTTCCTTCAGAACACTGATGGCTTTATGTTACTGATCTATTTATTAACAAGAATAAAATGGGCACACTTTGCAAACAACACTGGTATATGTGATACTTTCTACCTCTCCTGGGTGTTCACATCTTTTTGTGCTCTAATGAACACATAAAACACTTTGTAAAACAAATTTAAAAAAACAATCATGGACTCCACAGGAGGAAATACAAAGGGAACATACAGTAGTCTGTTGAGGTGCAAGAAGTTGGAGGTGGATTTTGTTTCGAGCCATTTGAGGAGGCAAGTCCCTGAGGTCATTTTTTTTCCCCACTGGCAAATCTCCCATGAGAATTCTGGCAAGCTGGAGTCAGTCATTCATCAAAACTTGCTCCATTCCCCACAGATGTTCAGCTGAACCAGTTAATATGATTTTATTGTCTGTATTATGCCTAGAGTGTTTGCCTGCATAGCTTCAAGTGTCCCATCTCCTGGATTTCCCCACCTACACTGAATACATATGAATTACAGGTTGGTTCCTGCACTACAGGTGGACTTGTGGCAGCCCAGCAGCACCTTCCACATCTCTGAAGGTACGGTCATCGATGTGCGTGTGCCACAGAACACATCCCGAAGTCTGCTACCCTACCTCCAGCAAGCCAACATCCACTACACGTAAGCCTGTGCTTCACCTTCTGTGCATCTCTGCAGAGATTTGGCCTCCCAGGCAGATCTACCACACCAAGTGCGCTTGAAAATACGTTCCACATAGCAACTAGACTGGCAGGCAGATAGACATTGCCAAGAAAACAACCATTTTAATGGGAGAACAGAAAATCTCCCACAGGAAGGCAGTTTTAATTAAATGTCCTCCTTTGGAGTCAGCTTATGTGTTTTCAAAGTATAGGAAATCGCATCTGTGATTGAGAACGGGTAATTACTAATTCTGCAGTCTGCTTTGCTTCTCCCTGTGTTCAGCAGGAGCTGGGCTTGTTTACAGTGTGCTGTAAATGAGGAGGTAAGCATTCATGAATTATAGAGGAACATACTAGTTCTGTCATATAACACTCCATTCCTTGTGACCCAATTCAAGTCATATGGAATAAATACATGTTCAGGATCACACATCATTTACAGTGTTTCTTGAAAGCATTCAAGACAGTTTTTAAAGTATACTTGTCAAATGATATTTATCAATTTGATACACTTACACTAGACACGAGTGATGATCTTGCCATTAAAGCCTTTTCAAGTGCAGTGCAGAAGTACATGGGTACTCAGCTGATGAGTTATTTGTATTCTCACCAGCATTTGCTGAATAAAGCCCTACATGAGGCTATTTATACTTATTTCTCAGTGAGAAGAGAACGGCACAAAGCTTATTGTATGTTATATGCGCTGGTATCAGAATTCCATTTTTATTATACGCACAGTCTCTTACTAATTTGTCGCTTTAAAAATACGAAAACAGACATAAGGTAATTATTTACACATGCCCAGTAGCTGAAGGTCAGAGCTACTTTCATGTGGGTTTTACACTGCTTCAGGGTTATTTACATTTAAAAAAGGAGATAATGTTTTCTGTAATTGTTTTCCTGTGCTTATAACAAGAAGCCCCTTAATTATGCTGCATTCACACCTGTTCCTGCTCATAGTAAACCCCCGTAAATATGACAGAAGGACAACCAGTATGTGTCAAAAATACCCATCGTACTTGGAGAACTTTATGTAGGTTGCAAAAGGAAGCATGAAAAGGTAAGAACTACTTGAGCTAGGGGTCTTGGAGGTTTACCTAAAATTGTATGATGTTACGAACACAGGAATTACACTGCCTTCACTTTCCAGAGGGCCTCTGTGACACTTGGTGCACATGAGGTATGTGCCCTCGAGGAAGCTGGGCGGCATTTTGCTAGGGCCAGGCTGTATCTTTGCTCTTCCCCTTCATCTCCCTGCTGCCCATTTGGAGACATTTACTTGTTTCCAGCCATCAGGATGCTCAGCTTCAATCCCTGCAAAGTCCTGGATGCTGTGCATGTGCTTGTCCTGACACGACCCATGATATCTGTACCTCAGTGAGAGCGGAGAGGGTTTGTCAGGAGAGAAGCAGCAGGTGAAGGCTGAGGCTGGAGGCAGGCTTCTGGGGTGGAAAGCCAGTGCCTAAAGACAGGAAGCATTAAGCAGACCTAATAATGAAGAGGATGAACAGCCTTGGCCTGAAAGACAGG
>JAOWBP010071177.1:0-31046 GCA_028571105.1 Tragopan temminckii
GAGGCATTCAAGGCCAGGCTGGATGTGGCTCTGGGCAGCCTGGTCTGGTGGTTGGCGACTCTGCACATAGCAGGGGGGTTGAAACCAGGTGAACATTGTGATCCTTTTCAACCCAGGCCATTCTGTGATTCTATGATTATTTCCATTTTTTAAGCATTCTGCTGTCTTTTTAGTTTAAAGACAATATAGGTATTTTATGTCCAGTTCAGGAAGATTGAGTGACATAGTAGCAATAAAGGAGGGTGGAAAGCATCCCTTCTCAAGAAGGCACTATTAACTATTATGATATTTGTTTGTTTGTTTCCTAGCCTAAAAGAATTCCTACCTAAAGAATATACCAAACAAAGAGGGGCTGAAAAAAGAATATTTCAGGTAATTATGAGACTGAAAAACTGACTGGTTTTTGTCCTGATTCTTTTTCCTTAATTGATGACTAGTTAGTGTACTTTGTTGAAGGGGACAGAGAAAATACTTAATATTAATAAGATCTTTTTCTCAGTTGCATTGAAATGTAAGGATGTATTTTTGTACTAAAGCAGAAGCACATTTAGGAAAACTATTTTTACTATTTCTGCACAGTCTTTCATGCACTCACTGTTTAGTTATGAGCTTCAAGTAATATGGAGTTTTCCAGCTAATACTTTAATTTAGTGATGTACCTGGAAATCACACAGTTGCAAAAGACTTAAAGCAGTTGAGTCTCCAGTATACTAATACTGTTGGAATTGTTCTCAAACTTGAGTGCTGTAGATGCCCTGAATGTCTGTGTTGATTGAAATATGAATTTGGCAGTGTAATCTAATTTGAAAATTCTGAGGTCAGCAGCTGAAATCAAGTCCTACAGTTTCTGCAAAGATGTACCATGACCTGCAGTCTTGAAAGAGAAGTAGAAGAGTAGCAGGAGGTCAGACACTTCCCTATGTTTGTAACACTCATAATATAGGAATTCTATAGCTTGGTAAATCTTCAGACTGGAGTTTGTAATACACGCTTGTAAATGAAGGTGCATAACACTTTTCTGTATACTTTTAGCTGGTGATGGTGACATTGTAGTTTAAGCAAAGAAGTTTTATTTGTGTCCGAGTGTGGGACTGATAGCAAATTACTTGCCCAGGTCTGAGTAGTTTCAAGAATGATGTACTTCAGTGTATGGATATTAATCAGTGAGGACTCTGACTCTGGTCAAGCTGCAACATTAAGTCAGAGTAACTAAGCTGTCTCTTTGGAAAACATAAACCATTCCCCTGAGTTATAAAATGTTTGAGTTTGGCAGATGACTTTCTCTTAAGTCATCTACAATGTCTATGCTCCGTGTTCATCAGGGATCCTAACCATGTTCTGTGCTGAATTTGGGAGATCTGATCAGTCTGCATTCTTTGGATGCAAGAAGAGTTCTAGAGTTGCAATTGCTCCTCTCAGGGTTCCTCTGTGGAGTTTTAAGGTGGGAACTTAAGCTGGAGTAGGGAAATGTTTCCCATGTTGCTGGTGCTCCCCCTGCTGCCATCAATCAGCACGAAGGAGATGGCAACCAGCAGTTCAGAAGATAAAGATGATTGTGAAGGGAGATGGAGTGTTCCAGGGAAACCCACAAACAGTACTTGAACAGTGGCAAGTCTAGACAGGATTTTCAGCAAAACTGATTTGGAATAGGAGGGCAGATGTTGGTAGGAAGTTTGAATAGGGTAGTATTGGTAATTGTCAGGTAAGAAAATTTAATGAGTAAATTGTTTAAATACTAAATAGAAATGGAGATATAAGATACCTAGATGAATGTTTCAGGTTGAACTGTTTTGAAAAAAAATCGTTTCTCACCTGTAGAATTCTTTTCAGTTTGTGATGTAATTGTGGATAAAGGTGAAACTGGCAAAGAAAAAGGAAAAAACAAAAGTCCACAGGAAACCCACTCAAGAGATGAGAAGTTAGAAGGCATGAGTCTCATGAAACTGTGAATCAGAGGTTTAGAGCACAGAGCATCAATAGTCTGTTCCCAGAATAAATTGTGGGTGCTAGGAGTTTTAAATGAGTTTGAAATTATTTATAGTATAATCAAGGAGACATTGACAATATGAAACCTAGTGGTGTCAAATAGCAGCAATACCCATAATTTTAAACTGTTTCAGAAGTAGTTTAAATCTGCTTGATTGAGGCACAGATAGAATAGATGATGGTTGTAGTTATTGTATACTTTGATATCAGAAATTACTGGATGCAGTCATTCTTACACTTCTACCCACTATTTTTTCAAGTGTTTTAATTTGAACGATTATTAACTAAGCATAAAAAGCATGTTGCCTTATCAGTTTAATTTTGTTTCCAGAAAGAATATTATTTCTAAGTGATGCTGAATTCTCATTGCAGGAACATAAGAACTGTGGTGAGATGACTGAAATAGAAGCCAAAGTGAAGTATGTGAAGCTGGCTCGTTCCCTGCGGACCTACGGAGTGTCCTTTTTTCTTGTTAAGGTTGGTTTCTTGTTAGCTCTTGCGGACTATATTATGCGCTTGGTTATATATTACCTCAATTCCTTCACTGAACAAAGGTCAAAGGTTTCTAAACCTTCTTTCTGTAAGCAACGTTTAGGAGAAAAAAATAAAAAGCTTAAATGACCATATGAGAGAGGATTATTTCAGTTTCATACTTGTACTGAATTCCAGAAAGAAACTTTAGTCTTGATTTTACTTCTTTAAATGGACATTTCTCCTTTTATCTTTTGGTTACAAAGTACTTCAATCATAGAAGTCTTCACACACACACACACACACACACACACACACACACACACACACACACACACACACACACACACCCCCTCAAAAGCTGCTTCTATTTAATGGTAATGTGAATTGCATGCTGAAACATGCATCTGATGAAGAACTTCATGAGTTGCATGATTAATTTTTTTTAGTCTTTACTATAAGGTGGACTGTGGTCTAAAGATGATGAAACAAATTGATACCAAGATTCTGATGCTTTACTGGTAAAGTTGGACTGAAGCACTAATGTTTCAGTGTCCGGTAACTCCTGACATATAAAGGAAAGAAGGCTAAACATAGGAAAAAGTTCTCACTCTTGGGTTGCCTCAGTTGCAGTTGAGAATCATTGTAGGTAGCTGAATGTTAATAACTTGCCTTTTCCTGAAGTACTTAGTCACCTGTAAGTTCTATGGAAGTGGATAGATGAAAATAGAATGAAAAAACAAGCAATATTCATCAAATATCCTTTGAAATAATGACTTTTTCTTTTTGCTTCCCTTAAGGAAAAATCTCTTGTTAGTTAATTTTAGTGAAGAAAAAAGCAGTCTTAGCTCTTCAGAGGAGTTGTTGAACTAGCAACCTGACTGTGAAATGTCTTTTCAACCCTATCCAAAGCTGTGTTCATTTTCAGTATCATAGGCCAGTGTCTATTGTATGGAGCGTAGATACCTCATTAGGCTGTTAATAATAAACTCGCTGTTTATTATGAATCATCAAATAACTATTTTATTATAGATTTTGTAGCAAATTGTTATTTGTGGTCCATATTCTGTGACCTTAAAAAACTGAAGAGTTAGAATGCCCAATAAGTCAAGACAGAGTAGCTTGCTGATTAATTCTGGCCCCTTTCTGTCACGCTGGCATAGGTTAGGATGCTCTTGTGGATTGAAAATAACTGAAATTTTAAGTCCAGAATGTGGGACAAATTATAGCTGATCTTACAGCCCAAATAAATCCCAGTGACCCTTCCTGGCTTTTTTTTACTCTCCAGATATTTTAAAGAGAAGTGGACAGGCTGAGAGCAAAAATTGATGGTAATTCAGCTTCTCAGTCTTCCAGTTTCTCATTCAGCTTCTCTAATATGGTTTTACTTGTGAAGGCTTCTTTCTAGAAAGGCTGCTGTCATTTTTTTTTTTCCAGTGACTTCCAAAGATTCCTTCCCTAAAATGCTTCTATTTACTAGGAGACAGAAAATGGGAGTGTATTCTGATCTGCTTGGTAAAAATGAAGTAAAGACAAGAACTTGTTGATGTTAATGCGTTGCTTGAAATATCACTTTCTGTGGCTGGAAAAACAGAGCTTGGTAGCTCAAATTTTTTTCATCTGCATGCTTCTCTTTTTCAGTGTATTCATCGTGACTTTTTCTTTCCTTTCTTCTGTGGCATGCTGCAGTTTAATGAAAACAATCTTTTGCACTCTGGTGTAGGAAAAAATGAAAGGTAAAAACAAGCTGGTTCCTCGTTTGCTGGGTGTCACTAAAGACTCAGTGATGCGTGTGGATGAGAAGACCAAAGAAGTGTTGCAGGAATGGCCACTGACAACTGTGAAACGCTGGGCTGCCTCACCTAAAAGCTTTACTCTGGTAATCTTTCTGTACATCTTCAAAAGGAAGAAGGATCTACGTGGCATAGGAAAGGGAAGATAGACTTGCAATCTCAACAATTTATTTAACATAATTTTTTATATCTGGAATTCTCTAGAATTAAGTAGAGCCGCAGAGTCTTATAGTAGTAAGTTGGCCCATCTTGGAGTCTAGGGTCAGTCTGTATTCTGATGTTGTTACATGGGTCAGTTTCCTAAAAAGCACTCTTTAAATCTGTTCTGTGCCTAACAACAATACTGTTATGAAAAACATTGTTAACCTCTGCTTAACCCCTTATGGTAATTACCATTAAAAATGCAATTTGTGGCTTGCAGGGTATGAACATAAGTTATAAAGAACTCTCATGGATATGATATCTGCTGTTAATTGGTCCGTAGGAATCCACTGCAAGAAGAAAATCTTGAATATGAAAATGTTGTTTAATGTGGTAGAGAAAGAGGTAGTAGCTAGAAGCTGGCATTCACTTGAAAAATATGCATCTAATTTCCATTGGCATGGGTGATATACTTTAGAATACAGTTCTCAGGTTTCCTCTTCCATTCAGTGACTAAGACTGACAAAGTCAGACTAAATATCTATTGCTCTTGTGCCATTTGGATTTATGAATCTTATTTTAAGTACTTCTCTCCTCCTTACTTCTATGTATAGTCTTGGAGTAGTTTCATCTATTATTAGATATAATGAAGTGTCTATACAAACCATTTTAAATTTGGAATTATCTCACATTTAGTACTGTTTATTTATTTATCCTCTGTTTTCAAAGAGTTAATTTTTTTCTTTTTTTTCCCCCAGGATTTTGGTGAATATCAGGAAAGCTATTACTCAGTACAGACCACTGAAGGGGAGCAGATCTCTCAGTTAATTGCGGGTTATATTGATATCATCCTAAAGAAGGTATAATATTAGGATGATGTCTAGGAAAAATGCTGTAAAATCACTGTATAGCAGTGCCAAAGCTTGAATGAGTGCAAACTGCAGTTTTTCTCAGTCAGAAGTCTGTACTATCCAGTGTTTTGGCATTATTTACTTTTACATTTAAGTGCCATAAGCTATTTCAGTTCATTGAATGTGGTTGTTTCTGGAAGATATCAAGATTGTTAACTATAGTGGTAGTATGGGTCAGAGTCAATACAACACACCTGGGCTTGGGTTCAGCTTCATATGGAAGGTGAACTTCTGCCTATGAGTGTATATCCAGGGAACTATTTCAAAAGAAGTCTCCTTTTGAGCTAGCTCTTTCATGCTATGGACCAAAGCAATGAATTAAGTTGGAAGAAATAATCAGCATTTAAAACTATGTTAAAAACTGTATAATAATTGTCTTGTCTGTTGCATATATTGCATCAAAGCCAAGCAAGTATTTTGGCAAAAATGAGGAAATTAGTCATTTTTTGACATACTGTGTGTCGAATGCTGTGGTCAGTAAAGCAAAGATATAAATTTCCTTTCTGCAGAGAGGGAGAAAATTGGTGTTTGTGAAGAATGCCTTGAAATTTATGTTTGTGAAGTGTGCCTGGTAAGAGAGGAGAGGCTGATATGAACCTCCAGAATTAATATTCACAAGTAAATAATGTTGTGCTCTGAAGTATTTCAGTTAGCACTGTTTACTCCTTGCATAGTTTTTACTTGATGCAGTTTGGCTGAACCTTAATTTTTTCTAACAGATTTTTAATAGGCAAGGAATGACAGAAAACTAGGTAGCTTAGGGGAATTTGTTGCCCTTGTTTATGCTGTGTGGGATGTAACATCAAGTATTATGAAATCAGAGTTTGAGGAGGGTTGTTGGAATCCAAAATGTGTTTTCTTTGGGGTTGTCAATCTCAGACTTAATATGTTAAATAAACAGCAAACTTTTACAGACGGTTTAATACTCAATTCTCACTCTCTTAAACTTCACATGTAGCTTTGTTCTGTAATTTCAAACAAAAGCAGTCTCTGATAGAGCAGATGTGCATGTTTCCACTCATTTCCAGTCTTTGATTTCTTCTTCGCAGTCTGCTGACAAAGCCAATTTAAAAATGGATAAAGTTTGAACAGATTAAGAAGTAAATACCTATGATGCTTCATGGTACACATGAGAAGCATGCAGTTTCCAGTTGTTGAGCCAGTTTGCCTCATTGATGCATGTCATGAAGTATGATTCATCTCTCAGATGCATAATGTTAATGATTCTTGGCGTCTTTAGGACTATTTCAGCTCATAATGTGTGGATTGGTAACATTTTTTTCTTCCTGAAGTATTGCTCCTTTAAAAAAAATAAATTGCACAAACTCTTGTACTGCAGTTTTAGTGATAAGTTGTTTTTCACAAGTTGACAAGGAATCTTAAACCTGAGTAGCTTTTACTTGGTTTTTAATCCAATTGTTGGTTTTTTTTTTTATTATTTCTTGCTAATCTGAAAGCAAGATATCATCTTAACTTAGAAGTAGGCTGTTTCATGCATAAACTCAAACTTAAAAAGTAAGGACTTTTCAGAAGAAAGTTTGAGTGTGCATATATGTGGATATGCATGAAGAGTTCCTCTTAAATGTATTCAAGAATCCTAAAGCTTCTAAATCACAGAGAGTTTCCCTCTTGCCTTCTGATTATTTGGAGTGCAAGTCATTTAACAAGTTAGAAAGAAAGCTGCGTATTTGCACTAGGTCACCAGTGGAAACTGACTGTTTTTTACAAGGCTTTGCTTTTATAACTTTTTATAGTTTCCTGTTTGTTTTCTAGAGGCTTAAACTAATTTAATGCTTTTGTGTACTTTTACCTCCTTTTTGACATTATAAAATTAAAACAACAAACAAACAAAACCCAGCCCTTCCTCAAAGTCAGATGTTGAGATTGTCCAGGCATATGAAGTAACTGTGGTAAAGAACTTGGTACATTGTTAAATACACCTTTCCTATGGATATGTGTTTCCTAGCGGTAGGTAGCACCATATAATGACATTTCAGAATTCTTAAGGTAGTTTGTAGCTGAATTCTAGTTGGCTGATCCTGAGTCAAAAGATGACATGGCTTTTTCTCTTTGTACACTTAGTCTTCCAGGACTTAGAACTTGGTCTGTTGGATGCTGAAGGACAATTTAGCCTCTTCCAAGGTGGAGACTATATTGTCACATTCTTTCAAAAATGAGCAATCCTAACAACCATAGCTTTCAGCACTAGACAAGACTGCAATTTATTTGACTAGATTTCTGATAAATGGCAAGAAAATACTGGAGAGATAGCAATCAAGAAGCTACTTATATTGTTTAACTTTGTGGGGTTTTTTTTCCCCTCTAGAAACAAAGTAAAGATAGATTTGGTCTTGAAGGTGATGAGGAATCAACCATGTTGGAAGAATCTGTTTCACCGAAAAAGTGAGTGTATACAACAGGAGTAAATATTTGCATTACATCCATTAGCAATGGCAACTTTTTTCATCACTCAAAATATAATATAGTTATTACACTTCAGAAATTGTTTACTACAGAGTAGTTCAACAGAAGGGAGCACTACCTCCAGGCAATTCTGCAGACTTCTAACTTCACAGTAGGATTGTGTAGGGTAGGTTTTTCTGTAGTAAAAACGCTTGTTAAGGCAACAGGCAGTGGTACCAATTTATGGTAAGTTGATTCTTGAACAATGGAGCTCAGACTATAAGTCATGGAGTCATAGAATGGCTTGGTTTGAAAGGGACCTCAAGGATCAACCACCCTGCCAGGCGGGGTTGCCACCCAGTAAATCAAGCACTAGATCAGGTTGCCCAGGGCCCCATCCAACTTGCCTTGAGTACCTCCAGTTATGGGGCATCCATGGCTTCTCTGGGCAGCCTGTGCCAGTGCTTCACCACTCTCTCAGTGAAAAATTTCCCCCAATATCTAATGTAAATCTCCCTTGTTTATTTTAAAACCATTGCCCCTTGTTCCGTCATTGTCTACCTGTGTAAAAAGATGACTTCCTTCCTGTTTAAAAGTTCTCTAAGTTTTGGAAGGCTGCAGTGAGGTCTCCCTGGAGCCTTCTCTTCCCTAAGCTAAACAAGCCCAGCTCCCTCAGCCTGTCTTCATAGGCAGGGTGCTCCAGCCCTCTGAGCATATTTGTGGCCCTCCTCTGGACCCTCTCCAACAACTCTGCATCTTTCTTGTGCTGGGGGCCCCAGACCTGGACTCCAGATGGGGCCTCATGAGGGTAGAGTAATAATCTGGACTTTCAGATTATTGGCAAGTACTGTGTGCATATGTGTGTAAAGAAGGAAGTTATGTTAGCTTTTATCCCAAATGTAGAGGTTGGTCACAAAAACCATCTCCAAAGCATTTGTGCTTCTTTTGATCAGCCTCTGACACAGTTAAAACAGAGCAGTCTGTTATGCTATAAACCTTGTTCTGATTCTGCCTGTGAAACATCTTAGGTAAGCTTTTGTTCCATGTACACCAAAACTGTGCATTACCTCCCTTCCTTGCTGCTTGCTCATTAGTGCTATTAATATTTGATCTACTGAAAGCTGCAGATGTATTTTTTTTTTCTAAAGTACTGGAAAATGGTTGGAAGAAAAGACTGAAATTTTTTAGCTTCTCCAAATGATGTGAAATGCAGTTTAAAATCCTAAAGGAAGAACATCTGGCAGGACTTGCAGGAGATGACTAATTCCTTATTGCAATTTTCTATTATATTTATTTTCTTATCCATCTAGCTGTCTTGTTTATTTATTCACTCATTCATTTTCTTTTAGGTCTACCATCTTACAGCAACAGTTCAACCGAACGGGGAAGGTAGAGCATGGCTCTGTAGCACTACCAGCTGTTATGCGTTCGGGGTCCAGTGGCCCAGAAACTTTCAATGTTGGCATCATGCCTTCTCCTCAGCAGCAGGTCACGATTGGTCAGATGCACAGAGGACATATGCCCCCTCTTGTGAGCAATCTTCTTGTTCTGTATCTGCATTTGAAACCTGTTGGTTTTGCAAGTAGCTAGAAACAGGATATTATCCATGTTGCTAAGAGCAGGGGGGTGGGGTAGAGTGTGATGTACTGGCTGTCTTACTGAATATGTATTTTGAGCAACCCTGACATATTTAGATACATTTTGAATGACTTCTTCGTTTGTCTTAAAACTAGCTTTTTCAGCCTTTTCTTTACTTCCAAGTAGTTAGTATAGTATTCAGGAGCTTTAAAAAAGGACTGTGAGAGGGATTTCGGTGCACTTTACCTTCTCCACTGCATCAGGGAGATCTTAGCTTAGTATAATTGTCGCTCTCTGTCTTTTAATGGCTAAGTAACACCTATTTGAAGTGTCCTCTGGAACACGGCGTAGTATTTCCTTGTTCTGCCTTTCAGACTTCAGCTCAGCAGGCCTTGATGGGGACTATTAATACCAGCATGCATGCTGTTCAACAAGCTCAAGCTGACCTCAGTGAGGTTGATAACCTACCACCTCTAGGGCAGGACATGGTGAGTTTTTCTAGTCTCCATAGAAATAGATGTTAATTCTTGGGGTGTTTACAGACCAGTTTAGTAATTGTCCCTGGAGATAAAAAGGTATCTCTAAAGCTTTTAAATTTTTTGTGCTATAAGGAATAAATATACACTGCTCCAACTCACTTTCAGTCTTCTGAGATTGGTTGTAGCAACCATCCTTGCATAACTTTGTGGTTCTGTTTGTTTCATGTGCATATGTACAAATAAAGGCAAACTATTAACAATACTTGTGATGAGTGTGACCGCCTCCTAGACCTTGAAAAATATGACCAAATGAAAAACAATAATATATGGTTCTGTAACTTTTGATTCAGGCTAAGTCAGGAGGTCAGATCAAGAAACTGCAATTCATAGGAGAGTGTCAGTAAAGAGTCATAATCTTTCATGGATACGCTGTTTATGGTGTTCACCTTAAAAGTGGAGCTGTTGAGTTGATGGGAATTCTATAATTAGAGATTTAGCAATAGAAGGTGTTTACTTCCATTTTCTCCTTAAAGGCTTGGTATTTGTCCTCTGTTTCACTTTTAAAGATTTGTGAAGGAATGGGAGATTAACACAGGATTTCATGTTGCAGCCTGTTACTGCAGTTCTTCATTCTTGTTTTTTGTTGTTGCTCTTCAGGCATCGAGAGTATGGGTTCAGAACAAGGTTGATGAATCAAAACATGAAATACACTCTCAGGTTGATGCTATCACTGCAGGAACTGCATCTGTTGTTAACCTTACAGCAGGTAAATTTCAAAGGGAAGGACTTGCAGTCTCCTAATTATTTATCATACCAATTCAAGTTTTATAGGGACTGACTGTGAGGGAGCTTGTGAGAAGTTTTCTTCAAAATAGTCCAATACCTGTGTGCATTGACACACAAAACAAGCTATTCCTACCTGTACAATTTGTTGATTTTCATTTTATCATCGTTAATGCTGAGAGTACTGCACTGATGAAAATAAAGTGTAGCTTGCTTATTCAGCAGAGCACTCTCTGCAATGTTACTACAAAAGAGCATTACTTGTTTAACACTTGTTAGAGATTGTAGATATTTACTGACAATATTTTTGCTTTGGCAAATTACAGATTGAAGGAGCTGAGTGATTTAAAGGGGTTAATACCAGGTTGCTTTCAGTTCTTTGAAGGTTGAAATTGGAAAGATAGTTGAAACCATGGACTTTTCAGCAAATTACTTGGATGAAGAGTAATTCTGTTTAAGAGACATATAAAGATTGGAAAGATGATAGCAGACCTTAGTTTTTAAATGACACTGAAATTATTTAGTAGGCATTGTTTGGCCATCTTCTCATCTGTCTGCTGTCTCTCACCAGATCATAGCACAGAGTGGCTGCCTCACTTTCCTTTTTAACCACTGAAGCATTCTTCTCATGAAAAATATTTGCTCTACAGGTGACCCTGTTGACACTGACTACACTGCTGTGGGATGTGCAATTACAACCATCTCTTCCAACCTCACCGAGATGTCTAAAGGTGTGAAACTGCTTGCTGCTCTCATGGATGATGAAGTTGGAAGTGGAGAGGACCTCCTGAAAGCTGCTCGAACATTGGCCATTGCTGTCTCAGACTTGCTGAAGGCTGTTCAGCCTACATCAGGAGAGGTGAGTGTGGTGGTTTAATACGGGACTTCTCATCCAGTGCCTGGAACTCCCCTTCTTCATAGATCTTGGTATTGGCCTTGGCTTGCAGGTTTTCTCACTCCTCTCTTCCAGCTGTTGTTGTGCATCACTTTTCCACTTTCTAGAATTATGTTACCACAGAGGCATAGCCAGTGTAAATCATTGGCTCAGGACTGACCATCAGAGGGTCCATTTTGAGGCCAGCTGGAAATGAAGAGATACTGTTTTCTGATCTATTTCTTTACTACGTTTATCATCTTTGACAAATAAAATGAGAAGTTAACCTCTGTGGTAGTTTTCCAGAAATGAAAGTGGTACTAACCCGGATAGGATATCTGGATCAGTTTGTTGTGAGTTCAAATCTGAAGTTAGTTCACTTTTAGTCTCTTCAGGTATTTGTTCTGAAGAAATGTGAGATCTGCTGTTTAAGATCAGTTGGCATATTGACTGTTCCTTTTTTTTCAGTGGAGCTATTACAGTAATGACTATTCAGATTCTTCCAAGTTCATCTCACATTCTGCAGATGAAACTCCCAAAATAAACCAGCTGTGTATAGGGAAAAATGAAAATTTTTTCCAAAGAATTATTGATATAATTTTTCTTAGTCATGTTGATTGCATGCTAATGCAGATATTCCTTGAGGAAATCCAAAGTTTTAAGTGAAGCTCATTTTCTTTCAAATAACTCATTTCACCATTATTTTTCCAGCCTCGACAGACAGTTTTGACTGCAGCTGGAAGCATTGGGCAAGCCAGTGGAGAGCTACTGAGACAGATTGGAGAGAATGAAACAGATGAAAGGTTCCAGGTAAAGAGGGGATTGCTTGTTACTGTCAGAACTATGTAGCTTTATTATGAGGTGATTAATATTATTGAATGTTAAAGGATAATGCCTGTTTAGCTTAATCACATAGTTAGCAGTTTAAAATAGTTCTCCTTAAATGCATCGTTAAAAACTTTTTTTTCCCCACTCAATACCAATAACAGGGTTGATTGAGAAACGAGGGGAAATATTCTACAGCAAAAGATATACCTCTGGAGGATATTTTATGCATAACAGAACTTACAGGCCATTTTAAACCCTTGATGCGCTAGTAAATCTGTCTGCAGGTTTCATCAGAGTTATCATTTGTATTGCTAGTTTTATATGTATTGCTACCCTCTGCTTTCTTCTTTGGGTAAATGAAAGAATCGTAGATGAGTAAGGAGGGAGGTGGTTTATGATGCCTTCATATCTTAAAATGAAAATCTGTTTTTTTTTTTCAGTTTCTGAAATTAATTTCTGCTCCCAAATGAAAATTACACAATAATGTATCTGTAGTGTCTCTTCACAGCTCCATCCCACTTTAAAAAAAAAAAAAAAAAGTATACGAAATGTAGCATTTTAAATGGGAAAACAGGAAGAAATTTTCTGAGCTACTTCACTGCAGTATTTGTGTTTTAATTTTTCATCTTCAAGAAACTAAACTATTATTATACAAGGGGAAAAATGTTCTGGAGTTAAGACCTGTTACGTGTATTTTTGATCAGCAATGATTTTACATTGTAAAGTATGAAATAATTTGGTTGGAAATGACATCTTCAAAAATGGAGTTCTACTGTTAACCACAATTAAGTACTCAAATTTAGTATTAACTTCAAGTACTATCTGTCTTTAGTTAGTAGTTTGCTCCATGAGGTTTTCATCCTTTTTACCACATTTAGCATGTTTAATGCTAAACTCCAGATGTTTCTGTCCTGGTAGTGTATTCTCCAGAGATGAAGATGAACAGCTCCACGTCCCAAATTGTTACATGTTTTTTGTGGGCTCCTCGCCATTTTCAGATTTGACGGTTCATACTTGTCCAGTAATTTGATGATGAAAATAAAGCAATGATTGTTTTGTCCAGTTTTCTAAGAAATAGCTACGTTTGCTGCCTTTCTTGAATTGATTTTTAAATTTTGTTTTAATGAATAGAATTTTTTTTTGTTTACCTTGAGATGACTTTATCTTACATTAGCAAAGCACATAGTTATAAGACTGAGTTTTCCCTTCATTTTTCTAGGATGTTCTGATGAGTCTGGCCAAAGCTGTTGCAAATGCTGCCGCTATGTTAGTGTTGAAGGCCAAGAATGTAGCACAGGTTGCTGAAGATACAGTCCTGCAGAACAGAGTGATTGCTGCTGCTACACAGTGTGCACTCTCTACTTCCCAGCTTGTAGCTTGTGCCAAGGTGAGGCTTGCAGTGTTTGTGATGTGACAAAGCATCTCTCTGGATGTATCCTTCTGTACATTCCTGGTAGTCTCAGGCAATATACTGTGGTAATATCAGAGTTGTCAACTTAGTTGGTATCAGACTTGCTGATAAATAAATTGTCTCCCATAAGTGCAGCTAAGAGTGGCCCAGAGGATGTGAGCTGCTGCCATAATCGCCAAAGAAGGTTCCATAAATCATATAGCTCATCTGTTGAATTGATGGTAATGATCAAAGGACAAACTTCAGAAGTATAAGTGTAAGAAATAAGACTTACCTGGGGGGCTGTGCAAGTTTTCTATTGAAGCCTAAAATTTCAGTGAATTCACATAATCTAAAACTTAATCAAAATATAGTTAGTGATTTGTTGATTTCAAGTATATTTACTGTGTTTTGCACAGAGCCATTAATAGAGCCGTTGCTTTTGGCCAACAATTACTTCCCATTAAAAATTAAAGCAATTCACAATTCTTATTTTAGAAACTGCTTGTGAAATCTGCAGGTTCTGCTTCTGTAGGATTGTGTTGGTAAATGGGTATTCAGCTGTTCTGAAACATCCAGGTGGCTTATAACAAAACTAATGGCCCATTTTAACTATTATATTTTCAATATTTTCACCTTGTTGCTTTGGCTGTAAGAGCTTTTTAATGAATACGTATGAATTTTCATTATCTGGACTTAGTATTGTTACTGCCTATAGATTTCTTCAGTACAGAATAAGATAGGCAGTGGCATCGTTTTTTTCCTCGGAAGATATGCACAATTTTGCCATTGCTAAAAGCTGTCTAGGTATGTCTGAACGAAATAAGGGCAATTGTTTCCAATAGATTACAGAATTTATTACCTGTCTTTGTAACTTCATGAGTAGAATGCTATTTGGTCTGTGCCAAATATTCTCTTGTAACAAACAAACAAGAGGCTGGTATCAGAAGGCTTTACAAATCAATTCCCATTAAACTTCCATTTTCTTTGAAACTCCTGAGTATGGAATTGTGTCAAGTTTACATTTATTTTAGAGGAGCTCAGTGCTTGCCTACCACCCAGAACCACTGTGTTGTGTTTGCTTAAGTCGGTAGCTGCTGAAGATGTGGAATGAAGTGGCGGCCTCCTTTCTTGACATCTAAATGCAAATGAAATCAATGACATCCAGGGCCTAGATTCCTGATTTAGATGTCTGAAATTACCGATTTTAATACTAACTTCAGGGTTTTCTATCTAAGGAAAACAGTAATGTAATAGATGTTTTGTTTACTGGCAATTGGAAAACTGCAAATAAGGTGTTTTCTGAATGCTTTGTCTCCCTTCCGCATGCAGGTTGTGAGTCCTACCATCAGCTCTCCAGTATGCCAGGAACAGCTGATCGAGGCAGGAAAACTGGTGGACCGTTCAGTGGAGAACTGTGTGAGGGCCTGCCAGGCTGCCACAGATGACACTGAGTTACTGAAGCAGGTCAGTGCAGCTGCCAGCATTGTCAGCCAAGCCCTGAATGACCTCTTGCAGCATGTCCGCCAGTTTGCAAGCAGGGGAGAGCCTATTGGACGCTATGATCAGGCCACAGATACCATCATGTGTGTCACGGAGAGTATTTTCAGTTCAATGGGGGATGCTGGTAAGTCTCTCTCATGGATAGTAGCTTTTCGTGATTCAGAGATGTGCACGTTTCAAATAGAGTACTGTACTTCTAGGTAGTTGTGCAACCCATGACATTATATCAGTGAAATGCACATAGCTCCTGTGCGAGATAGAGTGAATATTCTTCAACAGTGAAAGCTGTGCTAACTAGTCACTTCAGTACTCCACTTGTTTTCTTTTACTGCTTCACTTAACAAAATTGTGCAGCAAGTTCTCATCTCTGAATAGGTAGACAGATGCCCGAGTGCTTATTCTTATGATGTTTCTAAAAATGTGCAGCTTCTGGAACCAGCAGGCTTGAGATGCGTAACATTTAAATGACCCAATATGACCTTCTAGTAAGGAAGTAAGAAATTAAATTGAAACTTCAATAGTTAAAAATGGGATGAATTATCAATAAGAAGGGACAGTGTTTATTTGATATCTATACAACTCATTCAATATTTAAAACTGGCATCAATTTTAAAAAGCAGCTGTGGTATCTCTTGGGATTTTTATGGTTTTGGTCTGCTTTTTCTTCTGTGTTATCTGAACACAAAGCTGGGAAACTAAGTACTTCACTGTCACAGTTTTATTTGTAGTACTGCCAGTATGAACCAATTAAACTTTTCTTGTAAATTCAGATTATTTCACATGTTTATTTCAAGGAACTCATTTCAGCTGTGCAACACTCTTAGCAGAGTTCGTGCAGGGAAGTAATTTGTGTTCTCAGTGTATCTTGGCCCAAGAAGAAGCTTCTTTGGGAAATCTCACTAAGATTTTTAAAAAATGCATTGCTTACTAAACTGTTCTTCCCATTGAAAGCTGACAATGTATTGTAATGTTCTGTAGCTATCCTAAGGAATCTAATTAGTAGATATATGTTTGATGAAGCGTGTTAAGTTTCATGTCATTTATAAACCATTCAGCTTCTGTGCAGAAGGATGCAATAAAGGATAATCTTGGTAATGTTTCCTTTCACAGTCAAGTATCTTCTTATGCTTGCTGTACTTGGATTTTAGTAAAAGCCATTCAGATTTCAGGTGGTGTTTCCAATTACTGATAGCCTTACAATCATGATTTGGATGGTAAAAAAAACTTTGGCTTGGGACTGCTATATCACTACCTAATCAGATTATTCCTTAAGTTTGACTTGCTGGCCTAATATTGTAGCAAAAAGCATTTAAAGGGACTGTTAACGGCAGAAAATGTGGAATGGGAGCTGAGTTAGACATCTGGATAAAACATTGATTGCAAAAGTAGACTCTGGGAAATACCTGGTAACAGCTACTACACTTTCATTTTCTACTCTTAATGCTGTAGCCCTATATGTCAGCTTTGCACCTGAAAAAAATATGGCATTGGTTTTCTTTCTAATTTTTTTTTTTTTTTAAATTTGAAAAGAATTAGACCTTTGACCCAAACACCCCTTGTTGTTTTGGCTGAAAACACCTTGTTAATGTTGAGTCCTTCCTGAAAGAGCTCTTAATCTAGTTTATGTTGTTAGAAGATAATTTCCCAAAACAAATGCCCTAAAAGAATAGGCAAGAGGGGGTAATTTTTATTAAAGGAGTAAAATCTTGGCTGTAATTTGAGAGTATTATTGTTAATCTTTGCTGTGCCAAGAATCTGCCTGAGCTTGACATACTCTATTTTGCTTTTTGTCTAGTTATCTAATATAAGTACTGCATTTCTTCTGCGTGTCCCCTGTGGCAGCTTCCATCACATACGTTGTCATCAAGACTTTGTGAAGCTCCTAAGTTGTGAACTACTTACCTATCTTTTTTGAAATCAAATGAATACTTCAGCAAATGTTACGTTATGTTCATCTTGTTGACTTCTGAAATCGAAGCTCAAATGCAAAGAGTAGGACAGTAAAAACATATTTGCATATCATAGGTGAAATGGTACGGCAGGCCAGGGTGCTGGCTCAAGCAACTTCAGATCTCGTCAATGCGATGAGGTCAGATGCTGAAGCAGAAATTGACATGGAAAACTCAAAGAAGCTCCTAGCAGCTGCAAAGCTCCTTGCAGATTCTACAGCCCGCATGGTTGAAGCTGCAAAGGTACGGGGAAATTGAAGCACTTGTCAGCTTAAAATGGTGTAGTTAGGCCTGTAGGCGTTTTGCATTTAATGGCATATCCAAAACTTTGTATAAGTTATCTGCTTGGTAATTACCTGCTTCTAAAAACTCCTCTTGTTCTGCTTTGCTGATCTGTGTGCAGGGTTGTCGTGACCCAAGCTAGTTTGAGCAGTTACCACCAGTCATGGCCACTGTGATGCAAAATCCTTTACCGGTCTTCCAGCTCAAATAGAACAGGAAACCACAATAATCTCTGTCAACTGGCAGAAGCTATAACAGTGCTGCTTTGCCTCTGCTTCTTTCAGGAACAGTTTCCTTTGTCTAGGGAGTGTTGTATCCCATGCGCACCTCCCCAGCCCCTACTCCATGTCTGTTCTCACAGGACAGGCAAATATTTCGACTTCTCTGTCCTGGGTGGGATTGTTCTTTGAATTGAGTCCCAGATCCTGTACTCAAAAGGTGTTTACATATCAGGGCTAGCCATTCTCCTAGGCCTCTAGAAGACCTATATGCCAGGCTACAATCATAGCTTGACTTTCCAGTACTTTCTCAGGCTTCAGATGGACAAAACCTCCATCTTTTTTTTTTTTTTTTTTTCATTTTTTCTTATAATGTATTTTACAGATCACAGAAGCATCGTTTTACATAACAACTTTTTTTTCCCCAGACATCTGAAGTAGCACACAATGCAAAAAGTAGTATACAAAGCAGATGTTCCACTTCCCTGAAGTACTAAAGTATCAGTAAACAACAGTAACGACGTTTCATAACAAATTTTCTGCTTGGACTTGTTTTGTAGTTTAGTCTAATGTTCTAGTTTTGGATAAGGTAATATAAAGAAAATAAAGGCCAATGTAGCAGACTGTAACTAAAGGTTCTATATTCACCTCTTCAAGATCAGCTTATGTGGCTGATGTGTTTTGCTCTGAAATTTTGTGCAGGGAGCTGCAGCCAATCCTGAAAATGAGGATCAGCAGCAGCGTCTGCGAGAAGCAGCTGAGGGACTGCGGGTCGCTACAAATGCTGCTGCACAAAACGCCATCAAGAAGAAAATTGTCAACAGATTAGAGGTTGGAAATACATACTGTTGAATTTTCAGTTTATTTTGATAAACCTCTAGATAAGTGGAAGTAATAAGAAATACTTCAGGAAATGTACTAAGCACTGTAAGATCAGTTCTAGAATACAAGGCTTGAAATTTAAAATGCCAGCATATGATACCATAGTTGTCAGATACGGAAAATTGAAGAGCTTTTATCACTGATGTAGTAAAAGTGGTGTAAGCATTTGATTCAGAAAATAATTGATGGTGGCTTAGCCATATAATCAGAAAAGTTTAGTTTTCAAACAGCTGAGCTAAAACACCTTCATTATTGTTTTAATTTATCTATGTGATCTATCATTTATACTGAATACTCTTTGGTGATTTTTATCAGTATGTGTGCCAGAGTTTCACGTAAAGTTCCTTATGAAGTTATGCTGAAATGCACCATATCCAAATAAAGTGTTAAGTTACTGACAGAATCAAAAAAAGAAACAGAAACAAAACTGAGAAGATGCGTAGTAACTGATGGCGGAGCCAAGGTGAAAAAGGCACTGTAGATGAAATTTATCCGTAGTTTGGTTTTTAGGCCAGGTTTGATCTTCCTATTCTCAGCTGAAATGTAGAAAAGACAGATTAAAAAAAACCAACTTTCATAATCTCTATTTAAAAATGGTGGGTTTTTTTCAGTAGTCTGAGAATTATTTATATACAGCAAGATTAGACAGACAAGATCATCTAACTAAATAACTTTCATAAGGTATTTAAACTGCTTTATATAGAACAAAAAATCAGAAGTATTTTAGGAAATAAATCATGCCTCAAATTTGCTAATTGAATTCAAGAAAACTTTATGGAAAAGGTGATTTTTATAACACCCTGATAATACGTAACACCTTACATAGGAATGCTGTGTGTGATGGTGGGGATGAACTTACATACATGGTTTTATTTAGCGGGCCTGTTAAAGAAGAGTATTGCATAATGTGTTGGAACATCTTGGATAAATTGTTGGAACTTTTAATTTTGCAAGAGGGGAAAGTTGATAACAAAAATTGCAGGCATTTAAAGAAGATTTGTCAGTATTTTTAGAGTACTTCATACTCTGAATTACTCAGTCTAACTACTAAGTTTTAAACTGTTTCCTTTCATCCTCAGATTGCAGCTAAACAAGCTGCAGCTGCTGCTACTCAGACTATTGCAGCTTCTCAGAATGCAGCTGTTTCAAATAAGAACACTGCAGCCCATCAGCAACTTGTGCAGAGCTGTAAGGTAAACCTGTCACAACTCAATGCCAAATGCCTGAAGTGTGTTTTTATAGTTCCGAGCTAAAATTCAGGGTCCTTGTGTCAAGAAGCTGTTCTGTTTTGGTTTTATGCTACTTTTTACAGGTTACTTTCGAATTAATGCTAGACAAATGTTATTTGCAGTTTTTAATGAAATTGTATTAAAAGAAAAAAAAAGTTGAAAAGAAGACCGTAGAAGGCAAAATCATATTCTTCTTAAGAGCAGTTATGCAGGGAACAAGAACCAAACCACAGAAGAAATAAATGAGGTAGCTCAAGTATGTCTCAAGGTTGTGTTTCAGGAAGCTACTATTTTAGCATGAATAATTAAAAAGTAAAAAGAAGCTGATTCACTACATATATTACAATTTATTCTAAATTGATCCTGATTATGATTTTTTAGATAGGGGAGGATACTTCGGTATATTGAGGGGGGGGAATTCAGTATTGCTCTGCGAAGGTAAGATTAAGTGGACAGACAAGGAGTTATGTGAGCATGAGTTTGGGCACTCTGGGAATAATGTTTTGACAATATACATTTCAGAATGTTACAGCTGTACTGTAATTAAGATTGTCAAGGAAAAGTAGGCTGAGGTGCTCAATTTTGTTTTTCTTAAAGCAAGACGCTCATTTGAAAACCTACTAACATTTATGCATGCAAACAAAGTCATTCTAAATGCTGTGTAAGCACATAACTTTTCAGAAGAATCTTGGTTGTCTTGTAGGATCTTTAAACTGAGTAACGTAAACAAATATTTCTAAATAAGACTGGAATGTTTCTGAGAAATCCTGTTATGTATTAATTCAGTTTCATGGACTCCTAAACAGATTTTGTGAAGGCATAAGGATATTGTATCTGTGAATTTTACCAGTCATCCTTAAGGGGGATGTGAAAAGAGTTTGATTTAGTGTCAAGGGGTTTGTTCATATTGATATGCTGAAAGTTTCTCCCTTTGTTTACTATAGAATGTTGCAGACCACATTCCTCAGTTGGTGCAAGGCGTGAGAGGAAGTCAGGCTCAGGCAGAAGACCTCAGTGCACAACTTGCTCTGATAAACTCCAGCCAGAACTTCCTTCAGGTGAAGTAAATCTCTATAGGAGATTCCGTCAGAACAAATGGTGCTTCTTAGTTCTCTTTGTTTGCATTTGTGACAAATAAGCAATAAACAGTTAAGAACAATGTAAGGAAGTTCATCACAGAGGGGGAGCCGTGGCTAGGGAGAGTTTAATTTGTCAGGTCAGATAGCTGAAGCATGTTGATCCTGTGGAGAATGAAAACTGCCAGTTTCGAATATAAGTAACAAGAAAACTGAAGTATACAGATAGGAAGCATTCATTTGAATGGCATTTGCTTTTTCAGAGAAAGTTTAATGAACAAGGTGGTGACAATTCAGCATCTTTCCAAGCACAGGTCTGAATGTAACAGATGCTGTTGTAACCATTTGTAATGAAGCCAGAGTTGTGGTGCTGCAGCAGCAATCTCCAGAATTCTTCAAAAATGACAGAGAGACATGGAATATTACCACAGGTTTTAGATATTAGCCTGCAGATGCAGCAGATCTTGGTTTCTGCTCAAAACATGTGTTTCTTTTAAAATGAAAAAAAAAAAGATAAAGGATGTTGATAACACTATTGGGTATGTTGCTGACAGTACAGGAAACAAACTGAAGAAACCAGTTGTTTGTGTATTAACACTCTCGTTAATTGGCATAGCTATACCTTTAAAAGTGAAGTGGAAATAAACCCTTTCATTGAATGCTATTAGCAGGTTCTTTATGGTCCCATGTAGTAGAGATATAACAGTATTGTCACTCTTTGTATTTTGCTGTGTGGTTACCTTTGGAGTCGTTAAAATGATCTGTCTCCTCTGCCTGTATTTGTAAACCACAGTGATGATATGAATCAGGAAAGTGCATTAATTGTGTTAGCAGCCAACCCTGTGGAGTCATTGCTTGTATTACTTGTTTCATGGATGGAATTTTGAAACAATTTAATATTTGGAAACATTGAAAGAGATTTGCCATTTGTCCTCCGTGGGCACTTAGATGCTGAACAGCAAAACTGCAAATTCAAGTGTTTTTACATAGTCTGCCAAGTACGTAAAGGCCACAGGAAGACCTGGATTACTACAAAGTGACTGATGTCCCAGCAAGGCATGAATGGTTCCTGCTGCAGCAGACACTGCAATGTAGAGTTACGATATGAATGGAAGACTGCAGCCTAGGAGGTGCATGGTTAAGGAGTAGTGCAGGAAGTGGTCATTACAGAAGATTTAGAAACCTTACTGTTGTGTAAATGCAGAAAACAGCATGTTCTTTAAATACTAAGTCTCACCTCAAGAAAATCAGCTAGTAAAATTTGTGTTCCTGGCTCTTCTTTGGACAGCCTGGAAGTAAAATGGTGGCATCTGCTAAAGCTGCAGTACCTACTGTGACTGACCAAGCAGCAGCCATGCAGCTAAGTCAGTGTGCAAAGAACCTTGCGACCAGCTTAGCTGAGCTACGGACTGCCTCCCAGAAGGTAGGTCGTAGTAGTTCTAATTAGCTAAAGCAAGATGGCCCAAGGAGTGGTCAGGAGTTCACTCCTTCTTGGCTCGCTGTCTTCCCCCTGTACCCAGCAGGAAATGGCTCATGCTCAGGAAGTTTGTGCTTCAGTGTTGTTCTTGGTCAACAGTTTTCTCTGAGTTCCGTGTAGCTCCTGTGTCGTAATAGAAAGGGGAGCAATAACTGATAAGATAACTGAAAATTTCATGTTACCATTGCTGAACCAGCAAGACGGTAGGAGGGCACACAGAGCAGCCCCATCGATACAAATTTCCAAGGTTCATGTAGTGATTTAAGGAAGAAAAAAAAAAAAAGGAAATAAAACTCTTTAGGGAAAGCGAGGATATTCTGGGTGCATTGCATTTTGTGGTGGCTTTTAACAGCACGTTAGCCTATTCACAAACTAAGGGTATTGTGCAGTAGTTTGGAAGCCATGGTGTGTAGGGGCCCCTGAAGTCTCAAAACTGATAGATATGCTGGAAGGATTGTGTATGAAGCATTTAACTGTTTCTGATAGTGGCTTACATGTGCTAACAGTGCTATTGATCTGATTTCTGAATAGGCTCACGAAGCATGTGGCCCAATGGAAATTGATTCTGCTTTAAATACGGTCCAGACCCTCAAAAGTGAACTGCAAGATGCAAAGATGGCAGCTGTGGACGGACAGTTAAAGCCCCTTCCAGGAGAAACTGTAATTAATAAAGGATGTCCTTCATTTAAAAACAAAGTTAGCTGTTAGCATTTTAAATGTTCGAGACAAAATGTCCTGAGACATTGGATAATGATCATGCTGGCAGGATTTTACACTGATTCTCTTTTTAAGAGTATATATTCTTATTACACTGAAGGCATATTTTTTAGCAGAAATACAGGAGTGTAGGTCCTCCTCCTGTATTGAGCAAAATACAGTTTAGCAGTAGTCATGTTGTAAAAAAAAAAAAAAAAAAAAAAAAAGATATTTTGTTTTCATTGGGGACAAAGATGAGGACTTAGAAGTTGATCTTCTGGTAGGCTTAGGAGATGTTTTATTTGGTAAAAGCACCATTTTCACCAAAAACTTAGTTACTTATTTCACTTCCTAATTTATGAAATATTTTAATTCTAGTTTTATTGTTTATAAGATGTATATGTAATTTTATTTTAACATGAACTGAGAAAACATGCTAACAAGTCTTCAGACTAACCACATGTGCCCTGTAGCTGAGATAAAAGCTTAGTTTTGGAGAGAGAGGAATTTTTTAATACTGTTTAGAAAGTAAGTGTGTTTCAGATATTCTTAAGCAAAGAATTCTGTCCTTTGCAATTTTTTACAGCTTGAGAAATGTGCTCAGGATCTGGGAAGTACATCCAAAGCAGTTGGTTCATCGATGGCCCAATTACTAACTTGTGCTGCTCAAGGCAATGAGCACTACACAGGTACTGTTTTATTTATAATAGCTGAAAACTCTGCTTCCCATAAGATGCTTGTGAGAAGGCTTTCTCACCACAAACTGCTGAAGTTAAGGAATTGCTCACCTCTTTATGCTGATAGTGAGTTTTGGCAAGTTACAGCAGATTGCTAATGTAAATAATGTGCTTCACAAAAAAGTGTTGCAGTCTGCTATATGTACATAATCAGAATAGACTGAGACATCTGTTGTTTTCAAAAATATATTACAAACTCTTTCCAAAGGACAGAACTAAAATATAGTGCAATTTAAATGTCAGCAACACTGAAATGTTTCTGTTTCCTTTCAGAAGATTGAAAGGGTCTTTGGATGTGTTTTGAAATATAAGACGATACAAGATGTGAACGTACTTGAGATGTTTTGGTGATGACTAAAACAGTTTGTGTCTTACTAGATGTTGCCATGTCCCATGTGTAATGCAACCAGTCCTTCTGACTCATTAATATAACTTCTGCGTAATCTGGGGAAAAGCCAGTGGGGAACGTTGGCACACGTATTACGATCTGTTCTCTTCAGTATCTGCCCCCGTTTACGTACCTGCATTTTTAGGAACTGAAAACACCTTAAAAAGAGAAATGTTTCTCACATGGGGAAAAAAAAAGGGTTTACACTGAAATGATATAATGTTCCATTTCTTTCACTGTGTTAATTTTTCATTGTGTTATGGATGCAAATGCTACAGTGGAATGTTCTTAATACTGACAGAATTCATTAGGACTATTAAGATTTCATTGATTGTTAATGCATCAGAGCTATGTATTTGCTTTCATTTGAAGCACATTAATTGGATTAAGATGGCTTGTTTCTGTTCCATAGTTAAGCGAAAGTTAGCACTGGATATCTGATAAGGAATACAGGTAATTGCAGCTGATATCCAATAGCTGAATCTAGCTCTCAACATCAAGCTATAACAGTGGTTCAGCTGGGAAATTTATTATATAGTGTTTTGTTATGTTAAAGGTTTTTTGCATGAAAAGAGCACAGAGTGTTTAATAATGTTAAGGCGTATTCTGCTGTTTATCAGTGATAGAAGGTCTTTGCAGCTTACCTCCACTATTTAAACATTCTTTCTTGCCTACAGCTATGATAGTAAGTTTCTTTTCTTTGCATATTGACAGTAATTACATGATGTTCTCTGACTGAATTTATTTTTATAGATGTGTATTCTACTGGGATTGTGCTGTATCAGGTTTCTTCATCCTTAGTAATCTCATTTTATTTAGCTTTTAATTGCTTGAACTTTAGCCATTTTTCTCTATTCTCCAAAATCCCAAAGTCATGTTTTGCAGAGTGGCAGAGATGCTGCAGCTTTGAAGTCATCAATCACTTTCTCCCCTAGCTTGCAGCAGGACTCTTATTTCCAGTTTTTTGCTTTTCTTCTATACCTCTGCTTCACTGGGATTTGGCCACTGATTTATAGCTGCCTCAAAACGTCCTCTCTGGGGCATAATATTAACTTTATGGTTTCACTGCAGGCATTTTTCTCAGCAAATGATGCTGTATACTTCAAATATGTTCACATTTGAAAGTTGTCTTTTAAACTGCATTTGGAATGTTGTATTGCAATGGAATCATAACCTCCAAATTTAGCTGTCATAAAATATAAGAATTGCCTTTAAAGTACTAATAGATTCCTCAATGAAATCTGAACATAGGAGTTGCTGCCAGAGAAACTGCTCAGGCTTTGAAGACGTTGGCTCAGGCAGCACGTGGGGTTGCAGCATCAACTACTGACCCTGCAGCAGCACATGCAATGTTGGATTCAGCAAGGGATGTCATGGAAGGCTCTGCTATGCTTATTCAGGAGGCAAAGCAGGCCCTTGCTGCACCAGGAGATGCAGACAGTCAGCAGAGATTAGCCCAGGTAAGTTGTGACTTCAGCAACTACGTGAATTGTGGACAATCCACTGAAATTCCATAGAATACAGCACTAAATGGTAAGAGAAAAACTGTAGAACATCAGGCTGTGAGAAATATCACAGCTGGCGGGTACTTCTAGCAGCTTTCAATGTCTTGCATCAAACAACGTAGTTGGTACTAAGGTGTATTTTAGTCATCTTTCAGAAAAACAAAGGAGGCAAAAGTGCAATTAAGTACAAGACAAAATGTCTATTAAACTCACCATTAATTAAAGCATCTGTATTCATGTTATACTCAAAAAGTGAGCACATTTTCTACATGAGTGCTGCAACTGCTTTTGGAGACTGATCAGTATGTGGTTAACTTCTGGGGCTTTCCTGTAGCTGGGGTGGTGAAGCCTTTATTCCTGGTGCTGCCCTGCCAACACAATCCTGTCAAATGAGTATGCACAGTTTGTGATTGCTAGACTACAGGTGTGCAACCCAGGAGCTTGCAAGCCTCAAAAATGACGTTGGAGTCAGAACTGTAAAAATTGGCTATAGATTATGCCTCCTGTTGGTAAGCTAAATGATTGCTTAGGCCTTTCTCAGTGCAATTGTGTTTACTTGTGTTGTAGGTGGCAAAAGCAGTGTCTCACTCATTGAATAACTGTGTGAATTGCCTACCTGGACAAAAGGATGTGGATGTGGCTTTGAAGAGTATTGGGGAGTCTAGCAAGAAGCTCCTTGTTGATTTGGTGAGAAGTCTTTTACCATAAAAATAAATTTCAGAAGAGCTGATCTGTGTTCACATATCAAATTATTATGTAGCAAATGTGCCTGAAGTATACTTCATGTATGTTTTGTTTATTATTCAGTTTTAAGAAGTCTGTTCTCTTAATTCATTATCAGGAATGGGCAGAGGGGGGTCGCAAAAAACAAACAAAAAAAAACACATTTGAACACTGCTGATTTGTTCAAAGATTATGTGATTTGAGCAACTCAGTCTCATCTATCAGTGATCCTGCTACCCTGTGGATGAAGAAGGAATTTTATGTTAGTGTTTGTGCAATGCTGCTTGATCAGATCAAGTCAGGGCTAAATTTAGTCACTGAAGAACTGCTGATACTTGCATGTTGTTCTGTAAGTCTTGTTTGTGGAAGTGAGCAATGACATGGAGAACAAAACTTCTCCAACTTTTTCCACTGAGTTCAACACTTGGAATTTCCCAGTTAGTTAAATAACTGACATCTTATCTGTCTCTTTAAAAGCTTGCTTAATGGTCTGTCCCTTGAAAGAAACAACTCGCTGTCTAGATTGCTTGTTGATGACTATCCTGTAATTGGATATTTTGCCTTTAGAACTGGATCGGTAGACATTCAGATGCAGTACTCCATTCTAGTTTGTGACACTTACTGCTGTTTGCATTTAGTATTCTTGAATTGCGCTGAACTTTGCAGTCACAAAGAGCTGGTGTGATGCGGTGGACAGTAATACAGCTCTCGATCTCTTGCAGCTACCTCCAAGTTCTAAATCATTTCAAGAAGCTCAGAGTGAGCTGAATCAGGCAGCAGCAGATTTGAATCAGTCGGCAGGAGAAGTTGTCCATGCTACACGGGGCCAAAGTGGGGAACTGGCTGCAGCATCTGGAAAATTCAGTGATGATTTCGATGAATTTCTTGATGCTGGTATTGAAATGGCTGGCCAAGCTCAAGTAAGTTTCTTTTTCTGTTGGTTTTTTTTTTATCTTGCTAAGGGGAAACAAGGCTGTCCTAGGAATGCAGTACAATGTGCTAATGTAAGTGTATCCAAATGTGACAGATGATAGGTTATGCAGCAGTCATCCAGAGTGAAGTGACCTCAACATTTGTGTATTTGTTTCTGTGGCCAGTCAGAAGTGTGACTTAATGTTCACCTGTCTGGTTTGGTCTGTTGTAAGACCTGTATACCTGGAGATACAAAGGCCTGCTGAACTTCTCAAAAGTTATGGGAATAGTTGCCTCTATTTTGGTAGAACTACTCTGGAATGTATTTCATGTAATCACTGTTCAACATTTGACACCTTTCTATGCTACAGTTCAGATGCTTTAGGTGGAAGGACAGAAAGATGTGTTTAAAATCCAGACTTGTACTGCTTTATGTTGTGTGCCACTGCAGACCTACTACAGCATGGAACAAGCGTGTGAGGAGCAGAAGTGCCATGCATGTGTCAGCAGCACCTGCACTTCTGTTTAGTGATGAAAAATTTGGAAGAGTGCTGTTCTAGTAAACTCGGTAGCATTCAGGGATGTTGTTACACTATCTAGTTTATTCCTAGTCATCTGGGTTCTCATTTGAAGTTGAAGATGTCTCCTCCATTATCTTACTGGGTTTAGGCATACTAAACAATGCTAGTTGGTCTTTTGGAGATGATTTAACATAACAAATGCCAGCATATGAGGAAGAGTCATATCATGTGAGCTGGAAGGATGTAGTAAAAAGAATTTGTAGGCTATTTTGTCCTAGTTAGTAAGCAGAACTTGTAAACCTAAAAATTGTTTCTGAAAGAAACACTGGCTGGAGTGTACTGGTCCTTCAAAGCCACCTATGAAGTGCCTCTATAAAGCAGGTGCGTTTCAGGTCACGCTGAGTAGAGATCAGGCAATAACTGTTGGTTATTCTTCACCAAACCTTAATAACTGGGTTCACATTTGTGAAGTGAGGTAGATACTGAATACCAGCTGATTCTCTGAAATTTAATAGGAGTCCAGTATCTCTCATTAAGTTTTAGAATGTTTTATCCGAGGCAGTTTGGTGCAGGCAAAGGTAGAAACAATGGTGCAAACTGCTTCTTGAAAGGAGAATTCCAGGTGATATTGTGGACCTTCCGGATTTGTCTGTCATGCTGTCATAGTGAATTAAAATGATCTTAGCAATTAGTTACAGATCTTTCAATAGAGAGTGCTTTCTGTCTGTGTCTAGCTATTTGGCCTGTACGGAAGCAGTGCCAGATGAGAGTAGGGAGCAAAGTAGAATGTAAATATAGATGAACTATTCATATCAACTGAGTAATAGGCAGCTTCTTTAAGCCTTAAACAGGCTATTGAAACAAATGCACTTCTACTGATGACTAAAGAAAGAATCTAGTTATAGCTATTTGCTGTGATTTTGCAGTACTCCCTGTAATTGTACACATGTGAAGGTTATCCATTTCTGATCAGTGGTATAGAGTGAATGGGTAATAGTAAGCATTCTGACTTGGATGGTCTAAAGTAGGCTTATAGAAATTTAGTTTCTTGTAACTGAGGACTTTCTGGAGGGATCTTTCTGTGTAAGTAATCCCAGTTGGATGCAAGAGAGCTTGTGGTTTACACGGGATGTTAGAATACAGACAGTACACACTGATGGAGTAATGTGGATCAGCTGTGCCAGGCAGAGATGTATGAGAATCTTGACAATGAAAGCTGTGTTCAACAAGTAGTAAAGTTTCTCCCCTGCTCCTTTGTGAATACTGCCATTGTTAGAAATGAAGCTATTTGTTATATGGGTTTCTTGTTCTGTTATGTGAATGGAGCTACAGGCACCTGTCTGGGTGAACAAAGGCTTTGGTCCATGTCGTCCTCTGGACTATGGCCCTTTGCATGTCAGTGGTTTCAGGTGGATAAACAAAATGGATTTCCAAATAATGTTTTTGCATCCTCTGCATTGCCATCTAGGCACTTAATGTTATGCTGCTATGGCTTTTCAGACGAAAGAAGACCAGATTCAAGTAATAGGTAACCTCAAGAGCATCTCTATGGCTTCCAGCAAGCTTTTACTGGCTGCCAAGTCTCTGTCTGTTGATCCTGGAGCTCCTAATGCCAAGAATCTATTAGCGGCAGCAGCCAGGTAAGGATGTTTTGCTTTTTTAGGCTTTGCTTAAGGTATTTGCTTTTCTCTGCTCTTTAAATATGTTCTTCTGATACTGTCAGTTTACTGAGTGGTTAGAACCTGCAGTTCTGTTTAAATGAGTGTAGGTCCTAGGAAAATTGCTCATTTTGCGGTAGTTCCTTATCAGGCATGACTTGTTAGCATTGATGGAGTTGAAGAGTTGGCCTGTTTTTTTAAAGGAACTAATGTGTTTTACTTTTCTTTCCATCTGTGTTCTGGCAAGATGCTAGGTAATAGTATATCTCTCAGCCCTTAAGAAAGAAAAGAACAGAATCCATGTCCTTATATAAGCTGTATTTAAAAATCAGTGTGGCTATCTATAACCAGGAGTGCATATGATCAAGAGGACCTGAAAGGATTGGATGATACGATAGATTTATTTGGTCGAAGATAACCTTTCTTTAAAGATTTTTAACCATGCTTTGAATTTCATCTCTAAGATTCCTTTTCTTGGTCATGGTTCTCAGTGCTTATTTGAAAAATAGCACTGCCTTTCAGTGTTTTTGACTGGATGATCACTTTTCATTTACTTTTTTCCCAATTTTTTTTCATGACTTTTTTATCACATGAACTTACTTTGTTACGAAGTCTTTTAATTGAATGTTGAAATATAAAACTGGAAGAAGACTGCTGAAGCACTTTTTCCTAGAAGCATCAGTATTGTATCAGACCAATGTCTGAAATGAAATTTGGATGTTGCTCTTAGTATTATTGCCTTCCGAAATATTTACTCCCTCAAAATCAGTGTGGAGAGGAAGTGATTAAGTTAAGGCTGTTGCTTTCTTAAGGAAAAGGTAGCTGATACTTGTCCTGGACCCTGGAATCATCAATCTTCAATATCAAATAATTAAAAAAAAAAAAAAATCCACTATTTTAATCCTTTGAGAAGTAAGGTATGCTGTTTTATTGTTATGTTCTTGACAAAAAATGTTCTGACATCCATCTTGGCTCCCCAGAAATACATAGGCTTCTAGGAAAGCTGTAGGTAATCAAAGATACACTGTTTAAAATGAAGGAGTTGCATGAGGCTGTGTTTATGGCACAGCACTAGACTGCTAGGGATTTCTGCTTTAGAGCTGGAGTATTCCTATTTCTTTGGAGTATAGGTGTAGTTAGAGTCTCCAGTGAAGCCCACCTATTTATCAGGTTCTGCCAGACTGATATTCCCTCTGTAGAAACATTCAATAAAAAAGGGGGGGACAAGCAGTACAGTCTTTAGATGGACTCTTTTGCCATGGTGTTTGTGTGTGAAGGTATGCCTGCATTCTTAAGGAAGCGAGATAGCAACAAAACATAATAGGATTGCATTCAATGCAATTTAGGCACTGTATTTCCCTTCTCATATCTTTGCAACTGCACTAGTTGTGACAAAGTTTGCAGGGCTCTTTTCTTTGCTGTTGTGATATGGTCAGGTCAAATATTTCTGCTTTCTCTTCTCTGTGAAAATCGTATGAAAATGAACAAACAAGGCACAACTTCTTTACTTCCCACCAGCTTGACTTATTTTTGCTCTCATCTTCTATAGTACTGTGATTAATTTTCTTGTAGTGAAAGCTGGGTCTGTTCAGCCTAGAGAAGAGAAGACTGAGAGGAGACCTGATCCAGGTCTATAAGTATCTAAGATGTGGG